>OZ005659.1:152066533-152189033 GCA_963930645.1 Salticus scenicus
ATAAATAACCTGGATTCACGAAATGATCGCGGCTTCCTAGTCTATAATTTTCTAGATAGTGAAACAATGGTATGTATAGTATGAATATGGTACATTTTGTAGTGATAGAAATTTTCGCTTGATTTCCTAAAATTAGATCAGCCCACCAGCGTCCAAGCGGTGCTGCGCTCAAAACTGGTAAACTTTAAATGCCGGGTGTTTAATATCATTAAAAACATGAATTTTTAAGGTTTTAATAGTTTGCTACTTAGAAAAAAAAAAAAAAAAAAAAAAAAAAAAGACACGCATCTCCTTTGAAATCGCAAATAAATAAATAAATAAATAAAAAATATAAAAAAATGCATATTTAGTTGTATAATATGATTGTTTACAATAACCCAAAACTGTTACGCAGTAAGATTGTTCAATTTATCTGGTTCTTCATAATTCCGAACAGCACACAACTCTCCAAGTTTGAAAAGGGACAAATAATTGCTTACAAAAAATGTGGAATGAGTGGACGTGAAATTACAAGGAAGATAAACAGATCTAAAACAGTAATTTGTAATTTTTTGACGATTCCAAAGGAATAGAAAGCGTAGAAGGAATAGAAATGGAAAGAAAAAGCGTACAGGTAGGCCTCCCACTATTACTATGCGCCAGAAACATGCAATTGCCCGTCGAGCTTGTTTAAAAAAACAGATTTCCACTCAAATTAAAACAGAAATGAATTTACCATGCACTAGCCGACCAGTGCGTAATGTTCTGCAAAAGAATTCGGATGTTAGATATGCTAAATTACGGTCACGTGCACCACTTACAAATCTTCAAAAAAAGCTTAGATTGAAATTCGCTGAAAAAACACGTTTTTTTGGGTCTCGATTTAAAGATGTATTTTCTGATGAAAAAAAAATAATAATAATTTGGACAAACCAGATGGTTTTTGCCATTATTGGTATGACTTGCGAAAAAACAACCCCCCCCCTTTTTTTTATTTTTTTCCAAACGACAATTCGGAGGAAGTTCTGTGATGGTGTGGGCAGGTTTTGCAGCCAATGGAACAACTCTAATAGTGTCCATTCGAGGTAGCATGAATTCAGAATCATATGTTCATATGCTAGCTGAAAATTTATTACCTCAAGCACCCCTTATCACATGTGGTGATTATTTGTTTCAACAAGACAATGCAAGTTGCCATGTGCCTCCAGCATCTCGTTCATGGTTCGAGGCCAATTCTGTGAAACTTCTAGACTGGCCGACAAGAATCCCTGATTTAAACCCCATGGGAAATCTGTGGGGCATTTTAGCTAGAGAACTGTATAAAAATGGCACACATTATGCAAATAAAAACAAACTCACATCATCCACTAAATTGGCGTGGAAAAACATCTCCAAACACACTTTAACCCTTTAATTGGTTCATTAATTGTCATATTTAACCCGGTTAATTGGTTTCGCAGTGAAACTAAACATTTGACTTAATTTAACAACTTTTATGCAGCAGTTTTTTTAACATTTACCCCTTGCTTTAATGAGGTTTTAAACTTTTGTTCCTTTTCTGTTCAGTAGTTAGCAACACTATCCCAAAATTTAACAAAAAACGCTTCAAAGGAAGCTAAATGCATAAGTTACTTGAAGTTTATTTGTGTGCGCGAGTGCGAATTGCTAGTTTGATGATGCACTCATGTCTAGTTTTCCTTTTTTTTCATTTAATGACGAGCTGGACTATTATTTTCACCTGAAACCACATTTACGAGTTTTTGTAGTCTATAATTTTTACTTACAAAGTGTTTTATTTATTAAATTTGTTGCATATTGACAAAAGTATTATTGATAAATATTTCAATTTACTTCTTATATATTTTATAAAAATAGTTCAAGGTTTATAAGGTAAGTAAAATGCACTCACCTTGGTTGTGAGTATCCTCTTTTATATCAGCTTTCCTAGATGTTGTATTTTGTAAATGAAAATAAATCCATTGGAGTTACAGGAACTATCAGTTGACTGATGCTGTTTAAAATATATAATTTGATATTAATTAATCGATGGTTTTAATTGAATTAAACCAGCCTTCTTTAGCTTGGTTTATGAATAGGAAAAATATATAATTTGTGGGAATGAAAAAAAGAACCCACATGTTTTCCTTTTAATCACATTTTTATTATGAAAAAAGAACATCGAAGAAGGAGAAAGAAAAAAAAAACGAAAAATACATCATTACATGTACATAGAAACACAGACGGCCAATCAGAAACAAATGCGTCATAGCGTCGCCCCAGTGTAGATGTATATATGCATGAAGAAATAAAAGAGTCAAATGAAATGTTTTTAGAATAATATGAAAAAAGATAGTTTTTGTAATTATTGAAAGAATGTCATTTTGAGTTTATTTCTCACCAACACCCCTGCGTAAACTCGATGACATTTAATCACAGTTCAACAAGGAAATTCGCAATTTTCGAAAAGAATGTCTCGGCAGAGGCTTCGTGAGCACATCGGCGATCATATTTTCCGTGCTTACATACTCAATCTTTATTGTGCCCTGCTCAACAAGGTCTCGAATCAGATGGTATCTTAGCTCGATGTGTTTAGTTTTCTGTCGAAACTTATCATTTTCGGCCAATTTGATGCAAGAAAGATTGTCTTCATAGAGTGTAATAGGACAATTTTGTTGCATATCAATTTCTTCAAAAAGGTTTATAAGCCATTTTACTTCTTGCGCGGCACTTGCTGCAGAAATATATTCCGCTTCCGCTGATGACATTGATACAGATTTTTGTTTTTTGCTTGTCCAGTATACAGTATTTGCTCCTATGCAGAACAAATTTCCTGTTGTAGACTTACGATCACTGGGATCGTTTGCCCCGTCGGAATCTGCATATACCCTCAAGACAGGCTCTTCAATATTATTATATGTCAATTTAAGATTAATTGTACTTTTTAAATATCTCATTAATCTTTTTACCGCTTCCCAATCTTTTGCTCTTGGGCGCTCATTTCTTCTACTCAAAATATTTACCGCGGCGCTAATATCCGGACGTGACACGGTTGAAATATATAACAATGCGCCTACAGCCTGTCTATATTGTGTATTTTCTGGTAAAAGGTTTTCTTCGTCATTTAATTTTATGTAACCTGTGTCCATAGGAGTGTCTGTAGGTTGTGAATTTTCTAAACCGTATTTGACTATAAGTTCTTGTATTTTGTGTGTTTGATCAAGAGTCATTGTATTTTCATTAGGGCGATTAATATTTATCCCAAGATATTGTTTTGCTTCTCCCAAGTCTGTTAACGGGTATTCTTGTTTTAGTTTGTTTACAATTTCATTTATTTGTTGATCATTCCCCGCTATTAACAAATCATCGACATACACAAGTACATAAGTAGTTACATCGTTTTGTTTACGTTTATAAAGACACTTGTCGAATTGACTTTGAATAAAGCCTAAATTAAGTAAGGACTCATTCAATTTTAAATTCCATGCTCTCGCGGCCTGCTTTAGCCCGTATATTGCCTTTTTTAATTTACACACCTTATGTTCTTCCCCGGATACCACGTATCCTTCTGGCTGATGCATATAAACATCTTCACTCAATTTACCGTGTAAAAATGCAGTCTTGATATCAATATGTCTAAGACTTAAATTCTTATAAAGACTCATTGCCAAAAAACTTCTCAAAGTTGTGTGAGACGCCACTGGGGCGAAAGTCTCATCGTAGTCTATTCCATATTTCTGTGAAAAGCCCTTCGCAATCAGCCTAGCTTTGTATTTTTCAACACGGCCCTGACTGTTATATTTTGCTTTGAATGCCCATTTGCACCCTACTATTTTCATCCCTGGTGAAACCTCAACTAAATCCCAGGTGTCATTCTGCTTGAGTGAATTTATTTCATCTAATGTAGCATTGATCCAATTTTCCTTTTCTACAGGGTTTTCCATACTTATTATATCATCCCAGCATTTTGGTTCACTTATTCTTTCATTGTGTAGTGTGAATGCGAATCTATCTGGTGGTACCCCTTTATTAGATCTTTGTGATCTACGTGGAGTATTTTGAGAATTATCTGACACAACACTATCATTAGTTTCATCTATCTCTGAGTCTATTATTTGCAAATTTGGTGATGGATTTTTATTATCACTTTTCTCATCATTGTTTTGTGATGTTATGATGTGTATATTTAAGTATCGCTTGTTTTTCATTTTCTACAAATTTTACGGTTCGACTAATAATTATGTTTTTCCCATTTGTGCAGCTCCTATATCCTTTACTTCTGTTATCGTACCCTACGAATATACCTTCCTGTGCCGTATTATCTAATTTTCCCCTGTGTACCTTTTGTACGTATGCATAGGCACGACAACCAAATGGTTTTAACATCGATAGGTCAGGTTTTCGACCTGTCCATAATTCATAAGGTGTCAATTCACACGAAGATGTTGGGAGTCTATTTTGCAAGTAAACTGCGGTATTTATTGCCTCCCCCCAGAAAGAATTTGGTAAATTGCCATCCTTTAATAAACAACGTGCCATTTCAACTAAAGTACGATTTTTACGTTCAGCAGTTCCATTTTGAGAAGCTGAATAGGGAACAGTGAATTGGTGGTCTATACCTAATTTTGTTAAGTAATCGTTTAATTCTGTCCCGGTATACTCCCCTCCGTTGTCGGAGCGGATTGCATGCAAAGTTCGTCCGAACTTGTTTGATGTCATCGCGATGTATTCCCTCAATTTTGTGAAAACTTCATCCTTTTTTCTCAGTAGGTATATAACTGTAAATCTACTAAAATCGTCAATGAAGGTTAAAAAATAGTATTTTCCACCGACCGTGGGGGTTGTCATTGGTCCACACAAGTCAGTGTGTACCAACTCTAGTGCTTTAGTTGCCCTAAACTGAGCCTTTTTGGGATAAGGATTGTCCGTTAATTTAGTTAATATGCAAGTTTCACATGCATTATCATGTTTGCAGTTGTCTAGTTTTATCCCAACTGCCATGTTGTTGTTTACCAATTGTTTTATATGACTAATGTTTCTATGGCCTAATTTAATGTGCCATTTATCAATGCAATTTGTATTTTCACATATTTTTACCATGTTTATAGTGTGTGTTGTATCATAGTTAACTTTGCATTCGTATAAATTGTTGTTAATGTAACCTTCAATGCATGTTTCTCCTTCATGCATTATTTTGCATGATTTGTTTTCAAATATTGCTACACAACCATTTTCAGTAGCCTCTTTTACAGATATGAGGTTTGTCTCTATCTCTGGTACATATAAAACATTTTTCAATATTATAGTATTATGTGTGTTATTGGAATTTATGGTGTTTAATTTCACAGACCCATGACCCAGGGATTCTATCTCCTGTCCATTCGCGATTGTTACGCGTGAATTATTATGATTAAATTCATGAAATTTACTCCTATCATTGCATACATGCGTTGAACAACCTGAGTCTACATACCAATTGTTAGATTTCTCACCGATAAATAGAGTGAATATTTTATCGTTAGGTTTTTTATTTTCACTCTCAGTAATAAGAGCCCTATCCGCGTTATGTCTGTCTTGAGAGTACATACCAGATTTGAATGTTGATCTGGCATTGCTGGCTTTTGTTTGTTTCAGAGTCTTTTTCTTTATTTTTATTTTTAAGATGCCAGCATTCTTCAATTGTATGCGATTTTTTTTTACAATAACGGCAGAACTTTGAATTTTCTGGTTTCGGTTTAAATTTAACCTTTAACACTGAATTATTTTCAGATTTGTTTTCTTTTCTTTTAGAAAATTCATCAATCAATTTCGAGCGTATAAACTCTGGTACAAGATCCTTTTCATCACGCGATTCTAAAGCGGTGATTAATACATCATAACTTGGAGGTAAGGAACAGAGCATTAGGGCTGAAAGGTGCCTGTCATTTATTTCTTCTCCGAGTGATACTAACTTATCTCGCAATTGATAAATGTTCGTTAAGTGGTCTATCATATCGCCACCCTCAGTTAATTTCGTAGAGTAAAGCTTTCTAAGCAAAAATAGTTTACTGCTGAGGGTTGAACGCTCAAGTACAGCTTTTAAGGCGTTCCAGCATTCTTTAGCGGTCTCGAGATTTTTGACATGGATTATTTGATTATCCTCTATTAAGAGGTTTTTAATGGCGCGTGCTTTCCTATTTTTGTTATTCCATGTGTCCGTAATGGGATTCGGAGCATCGTTAAGAACCACGGAATATAAATCTTCCTTTTGGAGAAACATTTCCAATTTAAACTTCCCAACATCATAATTTTGTGCGTTAAGTTTTTCAATTATAGTGTCCTTGAGGATACTCATTTTAATATTTCAATTTTGTTTTCTTTCTAGTTTATAATAACTACAATTTTATATTTAATCATTCATATGTTTATTTTAAACATTCTTTTACTTCTTTCGTTTTTAATGTTTATACAGATTTCTATACTTTCGTTTTCAAGAAACAACAAAAAACATATTTATTTATTTTCGCTTACATTTTTTATCATTATTATTATTTTAAATGTAGCAAAATAATATTATTTTAAATGTAGCAAATGTTTCTTCAAATATGCAAAGAAAGAACTTTTGTCAAAAATAAATTTAAAAACTCAATTTAGCGCATCAGTTGACATAATCTGTTGCATATTGACAAAAGTATTATTGATAAATATTTCAATTTACTTCTTATATATTTTATAAAAATAGTTCAAGGTTTATAAGGTAAGTAAAATGCACTCACCTTGGTTGTGAGTATCCTCTTTTATATCAGCTTTCCTAGATGTTGTATTTTGTAAATGAAAATAAATCCATTGGAGTTACAGGAACTATCAGTTGACTGATGCTGTTTAAAATATATAATTTGATATTAATTAATCGATGGTTTTAATTGAATTAAACCAGCCTTCTTTAGCTTGGTTTATGAATAGGAAAAATATATAATTTGTGGGAATGAAAAAAAGAACCCACATGTTTTCCTTTTAATCACATTTTTATTATGAAAAAAGAACATCGAAGAAGGAGAAAGAAAAAAAAAAACGAAAAATACATCATTACATGTACATAGAGACACAGACGGCCAATCAGAAACAAATGCGTCATAGCGTCGCCCCAGTGTATATATATATATGCATGAAGAAATAAAAGAGTCAAATGAAATGTTTTTAGAATAATATGAAAAAAGATAGTTTTTGTAATTATTGAAAGAATGTCATTTTGAGTTTATTTCTCACCAACAAAATTAAATATTAATTGAATTTAATAAAGTTAACTTATAGATGTTTCAAACCAAAATATTCTCGAAAAGGAACAATGCGAATTTTATTTTTTTATTTTTTAAATATTTATGATCAGTTACGTTTTTAAAAGCCATTTTTTAAATTAGTATAGTAATTTTTTAAATAAATTAAGTGGTGAACGTTAAAAGGTTAACTGGTCTTTCTGAGTCGATATAACTGTTTATACTTAAGTAACTTTCAGCAGTTACAATGGGATATAATAAAAGTGCTGGAAAAATGCTTTCAAAAGGTATTGAATCAACTTGAAGCCTTAGAATGTTAGAATGTAATCTAATGAGCCATAATATGCAAAAATGTAGTAGAGCCGAAGAGCGATAACTCGAATTAAACTCATCCCTATCTATGGAGAAGAAGAATCATATAATATAAATGAAGAATTCTCACATAACAAAAATTAAGTATATCATTGTTTAAAAGTGTAATAAATTTAGTTACAAAGTATTGATGGACAATATAATTTGTCGAAAATTAATAATAAAAATTGAACTTTTCTGTGAAATTTCAAAGTAGTTTGAGAATTACTTCAAAAGTATTTTGTTATGGATATAATTAATGAGACCTAATTTAGGTTCACATAATTACTTAGAATCTATTAATGAATTTTAGAGGAAATTCTATTAACTGTCCTAGTTCAATTAAAATTTCAATCTTATTTTTACATTGAAAACATATGAATACTAATTGAAGTGAGCTGCTCTCAATTAGTATGATACTAATGGATTACATGGCCCTTGTTCTTAGAATTTCTATTAACCTAAATTTAGTTAATTTTAGAAAAAAAAAAAAAAAAAGAAAATGGCGAGGAATCGAGTAATTGGAAAGACAGTATAAATTACTTAGATGTTGTATGAGATTAATTTTCAAAAAGACCATTTAGTTTATTAGGCCTTAAGTTACTCAATAATAAAAAATTATAAACGTATGCATAATAATTTGACATTTTCTGATTGCATACCTGTATAGTGGAATTTATAAAGTACCTGTTTAACAAAAGTTACGAAATTAATAGAAATAACTTATTAAATGAAAAATTATAAAACATATGTTAAATATATTTGTTATTTTACTGCTAAATATCTTTATTGGAATACAGAAAAAAAATATGCAACGTTAAAATTACATCCTATTTATAAAATTTTAATGTTTCTACACAACACTAAGTAATTAGTAAAATAATTAACGGCGGAAGTTTATTATTTTTTTTTATTGCATCCCCACTACTAGGGAAAATCATTGCACTCATACGATATACGCACCCCCCCCTCCTGTTTTTTCTAATTTAACGCTTCTATTATTAATAATTCATATTAATTTCACAACTATTCGTTAAAAATAATTCTCGTTATGTACATTTATTCTAAATTTTGGCCGATACTGCCATATTAAAAGTTATACTAAATTGGAATGACAGCGCCGCCTTTTAAGCGATTGATTTCCAAATGCACTCATCACCAGTTTAGGTAAAAGTCTAACTAAAACCAAGTTTGTCTAAATTCTATTCATTGATTCATGAGGTATAACCGTATGGAAAATCATAAAAATTGCGCAATAGCAGTGCCTCCTCTCTGCTGACAGTCACATAAATTTAGCCAGCATTCTTTTTCATAAATTACATGTTACAAAACAAGTTTGGTACATTTATACGCTGTAAAAGCTTAGATTTAGTTTATTTGTTCCCGGGAAAAATTTCAGTATAGCAGCGCTACCTGTCGTCCGATATACACCCAAAGCATGTCAGCATTTGTTTTCATATTTTTCAATACGCACATCAAGCTTGGTGCATTTGGACCTTGTTACATACTTGTTATGTAGTCTTCCCATACATAAAAAAAATTGCAACAAAGCAGTGCCATCTGAAGGTCAACACACACGGAAATTGATCTAACATAGTGTATCATCATATCCCTTATACAGTCGGTAACAAAAGTGTCCAAACACTAGCGAAAATTCCTATGTAAAAAAAGTACACTTCATACGGTTTTGATAAATAAATCCTTATCGAAACATGTTCTTACACTGACTAAGAACAGGATTTGACAAGGATTTATATAATGAAAAGACATGAAGTGTACCTTTTTCACATAGGAATTTTTGCTAGTGTTCGGACACTTTTGTTACCGACTGTACATATCAAGTTATGTTCAACTATAAATAATAGAAGCATCTCTTCATGTACATGTGGGGAGTCGCAGCATGCCAGTACCACCATTTACAACTTTGCACTAAATATTGATAGGCACCAATTTATATAAAGGTGCAACTAATAATAACATTTTCAGAAATTCTATTAATTAATGAGCTAGATATGGCACACTTCTCGCACAGTGACACTGTCAGCTATTTTCTATTTGTACAGCTATTTTCTGGATCTCTCAAGTCATGTGAATCAATCGAGAACTAAAAGTAAAAAAAAAAATCTGGAGTGACTCCACTCGACTTTCCGAACATTGAGTAATTAACAGTTTTGTAGATAAAGTAAAGAAAGAGTAGTTGTTAAACAAACAAAAGAGAGAAAACCATAATAGAGTGTTTGAGTATTTTTCTCCATCTATTACACGTTGTTTTATTTAACGCTACTGAACTTTTGAGCCCATAGATCATAATGACAAAGAAATTTTCGTTGTGTCCCTGTAAAAACCTATAAATGTTAGATTCACCAAAATGCTTATAGTTAGTGCAACAGTGATTTATAATATTCATATAAATTTTCAGCTGAATTCAATAAGGCGTTTAGATGCTATCGTACTTTTAAAAATTTAGTCCCATAGGCCATAATGATAAATAATTTTTCTTTGTGTCCCTGTAAAAAAACTGTAAGTGCTAGATTCACCAAAATCTATACAGTTAGTTCAACTGTGATCTATAACATGTGTACAATTTTTTTGCTCGGATTAATAAGGCGTTTAGACACTATCACATTTTTAAAAATTTGGCCCCATAGGCATAATGATAAAGAATTTTTCTTTGTGTCCCTGTAAAAAAACTATAAGTGCTAGATTCTCCAAAATCTATACAGATTGAGTATTTGTGATCTATAATATGTGTATAAAATTTTTGCTCAATTGAATAAGGCGTTTAGATGCTATCGCACTTTTAAGATTTTGCTCCCATAGGCCATAATGATAAAGAATTTTTCGTTGTGTCCCTGTAAAAAAACTATAAGTGCTAGATTCACCAAAATCTATAGGGTTCGTACTATGGTGACTTACAATATGCGTACCAACTTTCAGGTTAATCGAACGAAGCGTTTAGACGCTAGCGTGTTCACCCACAGACATACACACATACACACATACACACATACACACATACACACATACACACACACATACATACATCATCGTAAAAATAGTGAAAACGGACTCAGGGTACCTCAAAACGTATAGAAACATCAAAATCTCGAATTCGGATTTTTGACATGATTACAATACTTTCCTCACTATAGTGTTCGGAAAGTAAAAAAATATGAATGGTGTAATTTTTTTTTTCTGTTTAATATAAAAGACAATAATAATACTTTGAATAAATAATTATCACATTTTCTGGAACATTGCGGATAGGTAACTATTTACTGGCAGAACATTTACGTAAAATTAAAAAAAAAAAAAAAAAAAAAAAAAAAAAAAAAAATCTGCAACTTTTCCCTTTCCTCATATAATAAATACGTTTCAAAAGGCAATTTTTTATGTCAGCAAAAGAAATTGGCCAATTCTGCTTAAAATGTGCTTTTAATTAAATTTCTCTTACGGTGACACATAGATATTTAATTTTATTAGTTTAAAATGCATTCAATTTCTCGATCCAAAATAACTGAATTGTATGCATATATAAATTTATATTTATTTTTGCATTCATTTAAAACAGTGAAATTTTAGTGATATAATTAAATTTACAATTAAATGCACGTCTAGTACAATTTAAATACCGTTATTTAAATACCATTTGAACACAAAATCTGTCTCATTTGCCAATAATTATTTCCACATACATCACCATTGTGTCAAACACTTGTGACTTTCAATGTTACGTACTAAAATAAATTCTATATCGAAACTACTTAAGCATTACACGAATACTTTAGCATTTGTGTTCTGCGCAAACATTGGACATCAGTTAGATGTTAATTTACGAAAGCAATGTTAACACGCTGAAATGCTTTTGTAAATTTCACAGAGAAATAAATTCCTTCCAAACACCGTGTTGTCAATAGACTAATTTTAGAGGAAATGTGGTGACGTAATAGATTTCACACGATGCAGGTAAACAGAAAGATTACTAGCAATCCATTTTCGGTTATATTAAAATTCCACTTTATAAAGCGTAGGTAGTCAAGAGGAAATAATATATCCAAATTTGTTTACAAAAACAGTTTTATCGCGAAGTTAAGAAAAAAAAAAGTGTGATTTTCTAGGTTAAAAATTTTACTGCGTATTTTTGAATTCAATAGGATGGATGGTGGAATGGTTGGGTTTAACGTCGCACTAGTTCTGCGCAGATGGACAATTGGCGTAGGTCTGGGATACACCACTAGAGGTGGTCCGGAGACATGCCATCACAATTTTGATCCTCCACGGAAGGTATGGCTCTCCCGCTTCGGTAACCCCCAGAGGTATATTTTTTGATGGGAACATGGAGGACATTGCGGCCACGACAGATTTTAAGTGCACCACCCACCATTAGTGTACACGACGGTCTTTGGCCGGCTCGAGTACCGAACCCGCAATCTTCCAATTACGAGGCCGGCGTAAATTCAATAGGAAGTTGTTGCTTTATTTATTTAAAGATTTATTTTGTTTTAACTCGGGAGATATTTAGACTTGTGAAGATTTCTACAAGAATTAGTGAATACAGTTTCAATATGTATTATTTATGAAAAAGTCTATTATTTATTATTTCTTTATTTCAACGAAACATTAATCACTTGCAGACTAAGCCCGCTTTACTCGTCAGTATATTTCAATGAATTTTCAAAGGAATTGAGTAACTATTTATTTTTTATGTCACATTATAAATAAAAAATTTCCGCCTGCAATGTGTCGTGTCTAAGTTCCCACTGCGCACATAAAAGGCTTTCCCGGGCACGTTAATCTGGACATTTATCGACAACAGGTGTATCTGTTATTATTTAAGAACTACTATTTCAAATGTGATTGTATCTCTAACATGCACCTATTAAATATTTCAATTTTTAAGCAAGTATTTTATAGCCCTCACTCTTAACACTATATTACCATATGATTTCGACCAATATAATTAATAAAATCAAAAATGAATTATTTTTTAAGAATTAAATAAATAAAAAAAACAAATAAATTTTAATCAAACTTAAATTTTAATAAATTTAATCCTTTCTACTATATATTATCATTGTTTCCGATAAACACCATAAAAAAAAATAATAAAAATTTCACTTTTAAAGGAATTAATTTAAAAAAGGAAAAATAAAAAGTTGTTGTACTATAAAAATTATACATTATACATAAAAATGACTGTTAAAAATAAGCTTTTAAATTTAAAGTTTAATGTACTTAATACTTACATTTTTCTACTACATTACCATTTAATTTTCAATAAATATAATAAATTAGAAAAAAAAATCCATTTTAATGAATGAATTAAATATTAGGTGAATGCGAAAATTCTACCCGTTTTTCGATATGCAAATTCGCAATGAAATTGACGTCACACATGACATTGTAATGACGCAAATCATCGGCCAATCAAACGTGTGGATGCCTCACATATAAATTCATAGTGTCTCATAAAGCTAATCATCAAATATATATATATATATCAGTGGGTGCAACATGGAAAGCGAGAACGAGCATATAAGACATTGCTTGTTGTACGTGTTCGGTAACAAGAGTAAGGCATCCGGGCCATTTTGCAATGCTTGTCAAGTTTATGAGGAGGATGCAATAGACGAAAGCATATGTCATGGATGGTTTCGTAAATTTAGGGAAGGGGAGAGAAGCTGCCAAGATCACGGTAGGAGTGGACGGCCATCACACGTTGGAGACTACGATATTGATGATCCATAAGGAACCCAACGGTGCAAGAATTAGCGGAGACCTTCAAAGTTCACCGGACAACGGTCGAGAGACGACTGGTTAAGTTGGGTTTTACGAGAAAGTTGGATCGTTGGGTTCTACATAACCCGACAGCTAATAAACGGGATGACCGAATCGCCACCTGTGTTTCCTTGTTTTACCGATACAAAAATGACACACTGTTAACACGAATTGTGACAGGAGATGAGAAGTGGGTTATGCACCGTAACGTAAAGCGTCGTAGGATTGTGTGTCGCCCTTTTGATCCGCCTGCATCGACTTTGAAAGCTTAATTTCATCTCAAGAAGGTGTTGTTGAGTGTGTGGTGGGATATGCAAGGAATAATTCCCTGAGGCTGCTGTCATCACTCGCCAAAAGTTACTGGGCTTTGGTTGGGAGGTTTTTTCTCATCCTACCTATTTTCCTGACTTTGCACCAACAGACTATCACCTATTTCGTGCGTTGAATAATTCCTTAAATCAGAAAATCTTTGATGATCTTGATGCTGTGAAAACTGACATCGAAGAATTTTTTGATTCGAAACAACCGGAGTTTTACTGCCGTAATTTTCATTTCCTACCAGAAAGATGGCAAGAGGTCATAGATAGCTATGGGGATTGAACAGGGGAGCAGCTCCGGCTCACCGCTCGAAGAGCGGTGTTAAGCTATGCTAGGACCGAAGTCCACGTGGGCTGTCCCGAGAAGCTAAGGTACTATTCATTTTGCGGTTTTTTTTGTTCTTCTTAATGAGTAATAAAATCGGGTAGAACTTTGACACTCGCCCACTAAATAAAAAATAATTAGCGTAATAGCCATAACTAAGATACGCAGATAATTGAAATTAAAGAATAAATTTTAGAAAAATGAAACAGAGAAACCAATGCTTAAAATTGAAAAAAAAAAAAAAAAAAAAAAATCGAAATAAATAAATAATTAAATAAATAAATAAATAAATAAATAAATATATATATATATAGATCTATCTACATATATATATCCTCATCGATATATATATATATATATATATATATATATATATATCGATGAGGTGCATTGTACGAACTAACCACCTGTCAAGTTTTATAGCTCTGCAATCAGTAGTGTGAGCACCAGTTCGCAGACACACAGATATTCTCTTTATTTATATAGATAAGGTTTTTTTTTTTTTTTTTTTTTTTTTAATTAATTTTGAAAATTCCATATGTACTCTTAAAATTTCTGTAAATTTACTTAAATGTTTATCAAGAGTCTCTGTAAATTTACAATAGTTCTTAGTTAAAAGTAAATAATTAATATTCACAATCTCCATTCTTTATTATCAATTTTTATTTTTTAATTTCTCAATAAAAATTAAAAATGAATGTTTCGAATTTAGAAAAAGCATTCTAAGTCACAATTAAGTTCGAACCAATAATTAAATTAATACTAGCTATTAATATGCATATGTAAATAGATTTTTTAACATCTCCTTTTATTTTTCTCTGTAATTTTACATATTATAAAATCTAATGAGACAAAACTGGAAGGTATTGCTCACTTCTCGTGTTTCTCCAAGAAGTTTGAGGAGCAACTTGTAGCAGGATGTTTCTGATAAACTCCACGAAAAGGCCGTGGTTACGTTAGATGCGTATTCTTTGTACTAGTAGTCTAGAACTTAGTTTTTCATAACTGACCTTTGTAACATTTCTTCTTCTACTATTGAAACGCAACAGACTTTCTATGAATGAATTTCAGTTTCCTTCAAGCTTAAAATATTCATTAAAATATTACCGATAAACCAAAACTAAAATCAAAAACTGGCGTACAATCAATAGAATGATATTAAAACTTCTTCACACACCATAAATTTTAAGTCAGCACAACCGGTTTCGAAAGGACGTAGCCTTTCTACATCAGGTGCAAAAAAACACATGCTACTGCCTTGGAGGCAAAAGTAAGACTGAAAAAAAAAAAAAAAAAAGTCTTTTCAATCTTGCTTTTGCCTCCAAGGCAGTAGCACGTGCTTTTTTTTTTCACCTGATGAAGAAAGACTATGTCCTTTCGAAACCGGTTGTGCTGACTTAAAATTTATGCTGTGTGAAGAAGTTTTATTATATTTCTATTACCGATAAAGTCGAAAGAACTTATATAATATATGTACATATATTATTATTATATTGCTTAAATATTTTGAAATAAAAAACCAATCTGACAAATAAACACATATTTTATTTTCTGCATAACTACTCATTTTCACTATTTTAATTAAAAAAGAAAAAATAGATATTTTTAAGCAAATATTATGAAAAGAATCCAAATGCGATGCAGTTTGTCAAATCTATGAAAGGAGATATTTGACATACGTGATAAAAATGAATAATAGTAATAATTAAAGAATAAATAAAAAGAATACAATTCATTTCTTTATTATTTCTTTATTTCTTTATTTTATTCTTTTTTTATAATACAATGTAATGTGATATTTTAATAATTTTTCAAATGTCATATCATATTTACATTAATCAACACTACAGACAAACATATCAGTTTCTTCAGGATATTAAAAATTATACATCAAATGTGCGCTTGAATATTTTTGTTCAATTACTTTGAAATTTCTGACCAGATCATACTTTTTACATATTTCTTAGCTTCTATGTTCTTTCAATGATGTCATTATCTGAATATTTCTGAAAAAAAGAGAAAAGAACATTTTCTGTAAATTTATATACAGTAATTCTTATTGAGTATGTTATATATAAGTGACAGTTATATTATATGTTTCATATTGCTAAATTTTTCAAGCATTGAAAATATTTACTAGATATAAAAGTATTTATTAATTTTATAGTTGTAAAACAATATATTATCTTAAAATCTAACAATTGCATATACAATAAAATATTTGTTTATGACAAAAATTTTCTGAAGTAAATATTCTGAAATAGTATAACAGATACATATAATAACAGATGCTGAGATACTCAAAATTCCAGATTTATTATATTTAATTCATTTATTTAATATTTCACCTAATTAAACTGCGCCAAGGACAACTGAGAATCCACCTATGCCAATTAGTTTATAATAATATCATCCACATGAATAAAAAAAATTCCGTGATATGGGATTTTAAAGTTAAACAAAATGTACAATTTCAAACAAATATCGTATCTGTGGTCATGATTGTATCTTAATAATTGCAAAACTTTCAGGTAATCTAATTAACATGCGAGATTATCAAAATAACTGCAATATTAGGAAAACTGCTAAATTTTGCTTTGAAAACTATGAAATTCTGGGATAGATTTCTCAAGATGATCTCTATTACTGTTCACACAATTAAGTATAATATATACATATCTCTAGAAGTATAAGCAACCATAAAAAAGGTAGTTGCATATACGATCTTTACATTTTAAATAATTTTATTTTTGATTATTTATCTCCTTATTAAATTCATTGAAGAAATATTCCAAAGTAATTTCATTTTTATTACTGGTAAAATTACTGTAAATGTACATGTTGAGTAAGTTTAAGATATTGTAAATATAATTTGATGTAATGTAAATAAAAATTAAATTAAAAATAAAATTTTCATTAATTTGAAATGTACGCAGTATTATTTAAAACAAATGAAATCATTAGATATGAGTGCGTGGTGTTAATTATGCTTAAGAAAAATATCTAAGTTGCTGCATTAAAGATATATGGCATTAATAAATTTGATTTAATATAATTTGGATTTGGCTATGACGTTTGCGTATTTGACGTTCACAGCGTAAAATTAAATATTTTTTTTTTTTCTATTGCAATCGAGCAGCTATTTTTATTATTTTTTTTATTAGTGTTTTATGTAAAATGTAAGCCAGTTTTTGTAATTTTTCCAAAAAAATCGGCGATTAACATTTAATATTTTCCTTGTCATGCATCATACTTATCTTCACTAAATAAATAATGACGTGCAACGTAACATCGATAACTCTGTTAAACAATCGCAATTATGCATGGAAAAATATATGAGAAAAACAATACATAGCACCTTAACAATTTTACTTCTATAACCATTAACTTAAGGGCTCACTTTTTACTTTTAACATTTCCCTAAAATTTGCATTTACCAAATTTTAATTTATTTTAGTAGAAAATAGCTATTTCAATTATAAATAAATTATAATTAAATAACAATAAAAATATATATTTATTAGTAAGTATTAGTAAAATTAAGATTATTTAAAATTAAGTTTCATAGATCATGCCTTCGATTTTTATAGGTACTTACGTTTAAAATTTTTAAAAAGGAAGTAGACGAATCACTTTCATTGCTGCTGATTGATGGCTCAGCACAGTTCGCCATTATTTTTCCGCAATTATCTAGAAACAAAAATATAAATTAAGAAAAGCTAAAACAAATAATTCATTATCAAGAAAATATTTCTATCTTGAAATTGTATTCTGCTTTAATGTCAGCAGGTTAATGTCATTATTTGTATTTAGTGTTAATTAACTTACAACATTATTAAAAATTGAAGCTTCAAAGCTAAAGGGTGTTGTTGTATGTGATGATTTTAACCTTTATTGTATGCGGGTGTATTATTTACATTTTTCTTTCGTCAAAAACTTTGAAAAATTTAGTAATATTAGTTTGAATTAATTTCCGATGCCAATGTAATAATAATAATAATAATAATAATAAAAAGATTTAATAATGAATATTTTAAATAAATTTAATCTTTATAAGATTAATCAGTTAAGAGTTAAGTGAAATAAGAATAATAAGAGAAAGCAGAGCTACGCTTAAAATTTGAAAAAGCAGTGAATATTATGCAAGACATCATATGTCAAAATAAAATAAAATAAAATAAATAAATAAATAAATAAATAAATAAAAATGAAAATAAATATCATACAGACACGACATTATTTCATTATTTAAAACATGAAAATCTGACATTGACAGATTTTAATTTAGTGCCAGAGGCCTACTGCTAAACTTGTTAATATCGACAAATTCTTCTTTAGTTAATTCGTGACGATCTAAATTCCATGATAAAGTTTTCATTAAATCAAACCAATGTGTTTCAGCTGCAGATACTGTAACAAATAACGTTGGAAGTCCAAACTGTCTTATAGCCGCAAAACAACGTTTTTTCTCTTTTTCCCAATGAGGGGGAGGTGTGCCTTGGGGGGAACTCATGTCAAAGGGGTGCCTTTGGGGGGGACTCATGTCAAAGTTGTACCTTGGGGGGGACTCATGTCAAAGTTGGGCCTTGGGGGGACTCATGTCAAAGTTGGGCCTGGGGGGGGATTATGTCAAAGTTGTACCTTGGGGGGACTCATGTCAAAGTTGGGCCTGGGGGGGACTCATGTCAAAGTTGTGCCTGGGGGGGGACTCATGTCAAAGTTGTGCCTTGGGGGGACTCATGTCAATGTTGGGCATGGGGGGGTGACTCATGTCAAATTTGTACCTTGGGGGGACTCATGTCAAAGTTGTAGCTTGGGGGGGACTCATGCCAAAGTTGGGCCTGGGGGGGGACTCATGTCAAAGTTGTACCTTGGGGGGGGACTCATGTCAAAGTTGGGCCTGGGGGGGGACTCATGTCAAAGTTGTGCCTTGGGGGGACTTCATTCAATAAATCCCCATTCAATAAACCGACTGAAATAGGCCTCTAGCACTAATTAAGAGTGACCTATAAAAATTCGACAACTGTACCGACTGAAATAGGCCTCTAGCACTAATAAAAATAAAAACAAAAACAAAAATAAAAATAAAAATAAATAAATAAATAAAAATAAATAAATGAATAAAAATAAACAAATAAATAAAAAAAATAAAATAAAAAAAAAAAATAAAAACAAAAATTTATTGGTATTTTTATTTCGAAGCAACAATGTAAATAGTATGTGTTACCTTTTACATTACTAATTTGGTTTTCTATGAACATAGAGCTGTGTTTATATCTATACCTTCTTAGAACAATAAAAATAATGGCACAACAAATAATAAATGCACAAGATGAAATAACCAGATCTTGAAGAAAAGAAGTCTTGTAATCTGAACCTAGCAATAAAAATGAAAATTTTACAAAAAATGAAATGTAATAAAGGTAAAATGTAAAAGTTCAAAATGCAGTTTAAACATTGACATAAATTCTATTTTAATAAATGTTGAGATTCATACACTCATATTTCTAAAGATTGTAACACCATGAAGTAATTGTCAGAAAATGAAATATAATACACAAACGTATGGCATTGGTACAAATAAATGCTTAAATTTTCAAAATAAAAAAAACAATATTAATCATTCAAAATCAGTATTTTGTGTAGCCACAACGCAACGCGCTGCAATATTTGTTGTTATATGACGTGGCACAGAGTCAAAAAGAATTTGATTGTCCACCTTCATATTGTTTGTGTCCATAAACAAAATACATCTGTAGAAGCTGTAGAATGAAGATTACGTGCGAGACACCGAGCAACGAAATTCTACGCATCATCAAGGTGACGATGCATAGGTGGCATATTCAGGAAATAAGCATGACAAAGAAGAAGTGGCATGGTTTCTGCTGGAAAGAAGCCTTGTATATTTCTTACAACATAACGGTGGACATTATCCTATAGAAAGATATCACGAGGAATGCCTTGAAGCAAAAAGACGACTTTGACCTCCGGAACTTCCATAATAAGTGTTTCTGTTAGAATACACACGATTCTTAGCATCCAATACTGTCCATGATACGTAATCGCACCCCAGATCATAACACCAGACGTTCGTTCACTATGAAGTTCGACAATGTGATCCAGAAGGTAGCGTTCACCGACATAGCATCTAACACGTATTCGACCATCATAGTACCACAATTTAAAGTAGAATTCGTCAGAAAGTTCCACATTTAGCCAATCGGCAAGCAAGTGTCTATCTCAATTAACCCACTGCAGCCCCAAGCGCCGATGGTTTTCCTGAGGTATAAAAGTGTTCTTGCACGCAGCCCAAGTCCAGGATAAGTCTACGAATTGATGAAATAGATATTGATATTGTAGGAGTGGACGAAAATCACAACTATCTAAATGAGTCTATACAATTTGTCAGCGTGAGCGCCATGCTGACCTAGTGCCTACCTTAGTGCTTTGACGTCATCTTTCAGGATCCAAAACCTAACTTCCCAGTTGTCTGATTTGGTCGGCCTACTCTTCCTAACTCTCATCACTGTGCTGCTGTTACACTGCACACAAGCTGCTATTGCATCATAGGAAAATCCTTCTTCTTGAAGGCCAATGATTCTCCCCTGTTTAAACTTCATAAGCTGTTAAAACATCACCCTCTTTTGTCGAAGAGCCATTGTTACAACTCAACTAACATTTACCTCTAGCAGATAACCATAGACTATTTTCAACATCTCGCGACTTATCTCTACTTATGCTGTTTCAAAAGCAGATAAGAGGGCGCTGATCAGTTCATGCATGCGTGGTGACCCTGAAATTTATTCCTATACTTAACACACTATAATTTGCATTAGCTAAAAATTTTAGCTCAGTCGAATCATTCCATCATGGTAGTGTAATTTTTACAAACAAGAGTGCAAAAATAATATTTAAAGATCTGCAACAGAAATACCTGTTACATTCCTAATCCATTGCATAACCGTAATGCAATAAACATTCTGTTATTTGTATTAATAGAGGTTTAAAGTCATAACTTTCCATTGCATAAATTACACGTGTAGACTTTGTTGATTATCCATTTAAATTCTGATTATTACTATTTTTGTTATTTAATCTGTTTTGAAATATATTTGTATAACTAATTGTACCCTTATAAAAATGTGTAATTTTAGGAACTTATCTGGCAGGTATTTCGTCTTGCAATGTGAAATAATTAAAATGACCTCTGAGCATTTCGTAAAAGGATTGATTAAAGTTTTTGTGATCTGTAAAATGTATGTAAATTTATATTTACGATACAAAAAAACAATAATTTAGACATTTCAGACTAATAACACACAGTGCTGAAAGAGATTTTAACTTAGCGTAAGCTATTATTGCTGCTTCATTGTGATCATATATGTGTTTTTACTTATATTACCCGACTATCTTTATGTAACGGATGTATTGTATTCAATACAGAAATCCAATATCGAGGATTTACAAGTTTTCATGTCTCCCGAATACAAAAAGTGATTTTCAGTAATTGGTCAGTGGGTATGTGTGTATAAATCTGTGTTGGGAATGTTCTCACTATCATATCTCCCAAATTAATAAAGATAGAACAAGGGAACTTCAGAATTTTTACAGGTTTTGTGTATAGTTGATTTTTCTAACTCTTGGTGAAAATTGAAAACCCGGAAGTTGGATATTGGAAACAGGAAGTGTGACCGTATGTTTGTATCTCAAAATCGTCTATAACGATTTTTTTTAAAGTTGCTATATAAATGCCTTGTGTGTATTAGTTGGTTGCTTAAAGATAATTGTTATGCATCTTGTATAAATAGGTCAATTTGAGGGATTTTCTGACTATATATTTCCAAAATTAATAAAGATAGAACGACGAAATTTCAGACATGCGTACGTACGTACGTATCTTAAAACCTGTTCTCATTCGTACGAATCTCAAAAACTGCTCAAATGGTTTTCTGCAAAGTTGATATATAAACATCCTTTGCGGTGTACTTTAGTATGTATTAGTAGGTTAGTTCATTAAAACTGATAGGCGTCATATTAGGTAAATTTTAGCTTTCGCATGTGCGTTTCCTTATAAAGTCTTTATTATTTTTTTTTAATTCGCCATGTTGATCCAATTTCAGCTAACCTTTCGTTTGTAATTATTGTTTTTCGCTGAACAGATGAATTTGCCAATTTTTTGGAAAAATCGGATATGGGACCGAAAACCAGTATTTAAAAGACAGCTCTGACAATTTTCTCGCTACACAAACCCCTCTATCGTTATCCTTTAGCATGCAATACATAGTCACTACAGAAACATTGTGAGGCATCTTTCATACATAGGTAGATGTCGGTATGGTGTCGAAAAACGGTATTAACGATATTTTTAACTCGCTTTTTGAATTCCCATTTATATGTCTTCATGACTTATGTATCAGTTTGCATTTACCAGAAACAGTCATATCTAATTTTTTAAGTGAATTTTGTCTTTTGACCACAATGTTTACAAAAAGTAGGATATAATTTGTATAGTAGTGAGTAATGAAAAAGAAAAAAAAAAAGTAATGTAGTTCTTCCACACCAAAAAAAAAAAAAAAAAAAATTCTTTATTTCACGATGTTTTGATAGTTTGAGATTGTGGTTAAGGATAATTAGTTTTAACATCGAACTAGAATTAAGCAGTGAGTTTGGTTTCAAGGTGCCGCTCAATCGTCAATTTTTTAACAATAAAACTCATTAGGCAGGTAGCAATAACTCATAGTGTATTTCAAAACATTACAAACATCATTGAATGAACTGGTACTAGATCTAGAACCTGGCAATAGAAGGCGAGACCACTAATATTTTAGCTCGTACACTGAGAAAAAATTCTGTAACTGACATCTAGAATGTAAACTGTGTCTCTAGAAAAATAGTTCCATGTCATCCCTATATATATTCTAGTCCCATTTGAAAGCGATGTCTAGAAACCCCTATTAGAATTCTAGAGTGTTTCTCTATATTATCGAGGTCATACTTATTTAAAAATCTCTACAAATAAATGTGAGCACAAGAGGCGAGTTTTAGCAACTATAATCTTGACGTATGGCCCAATTCTAGGAAATCAAGCGAGAATTTCTCGCAATACAAAGGATTCAGAATATTCAGAATTTTCTTCCACCATCTAGAAATGAATAGACTAGAAATTCTTGATCATTTCGTCTATTCAGCTTATTGGCGTGCTTTATGCACATAGTTCGGAAATCTATATTTCTAGTTTAGGAATTTAGAAAATAACCACTTATTAGTTCTAGATGAAGGCGGTATATATATATATATATATATATATATATATATATATATTTCTCAGTGTAATTATTTGTAGGTGATGGTCTAGAATTCGTACCAAGGATGGTCCATTAATGCGCATTATATTGAATAATTATAAGCTATCTTTAACGCTTCTGACGTTTTGGAACGGCTCAAATATGAAACCTTTGATCATCCGATTATGAGCTGGACGCTTTACCAAACAGGCTACTGGTTATAATATGTAATGAATCGTACACTAAGCAAAAATCTGTAACTGACATCTAGAATCTAAATTGCTGCTATAGAAAAAATAGTTCCATGTCATCCTTATAATTTCTAATCCCCTTTGAAAACGAGTTCTAGAAACCCCTATTGAAATTCTAGAGCGAGAGCCTATATTTTCGAGGGCAAAGGTATTTGAAAATCTCTGCAAATAAATGCGAATACAAGAGGCTGGTTTCAGCAACTATAATCTTGGTTTATTTCCCAATTTTAAAATTTAAGAGAGAATT
Source organism: Salticus scenicus (assembly GCA_963930645.1). NCBI lineage: Eukaryota > Metazoa > Arthropoda > Arachnida > Araneae > Salticidae > Salticus > Salticus scenicus. The sequence continues at coordinate 152,090,316 of OZ005659.1, forward strand.
CCTCGCAATACGAAAGATTCAGAATATTCAAAATATTGTTTCTCCATCTAGAAATGTGTAAACTAGTAATTCTCAATCATTTCGTCTATTCAGTTTACAGGCGTGCCTAATGCGCATATCACGGAAATCTATATTTCTAGTTAAGGGATTTAGAAAATGAAGTCTTATTCATTCTAGATGAAAGCAGTGAATTTTGTTTCTCAGTGTAAAATCTAAAAATTTGAAAGAGGATATAAATCAGTGGAAATGAACTCTGAAAATTTATTGATTATATTTATTATCTCGTGCATTTCTGTTATGTGTTTAAAGATAATACTGTTAAAAATAATAGTTCAAAATTTCACTGAACAAATGGTGCAAATCAGGCAAATTTATCTGCAACCGATATTTATGTTCTATGCTTTTCCATTACAATGGTACTCACTGCTAAAACTCTACTGTCGTAATGATGAAATAAAAACACCAAACTTTTTAAAGAATTGGTTATTGCTAATCTGAACAATTTTTCCAGTGAAATGTAGTATTTTATTTTTGACAAGTTAATACAATTTTATGTAAAATTGGATTGAAAATAACACAAATTAAATTGCTCTTTTTTGGCTTAAATATTATTAGAAGGAACTTTGACGAACATGTGTATTCAGGTGCATATATTTAGTAATATAATATATTTACTAATTGTAATATACGAGTACTATATTACAATAATTAATATAATATATTACTTTAACTGTATTATACTATATTCACTAATTGTAAACTAGTTTACATATGGATATTCAATCAATTATCCTCTACAACAACTTCATAGTTAATGATTCAAAATAAAACATATTGCATATGTATATATATATTCAATATATATATTTAAGTGCAATTATAAAAGATATAAAATGTAGTTGATATTTCATTGTAATTACATTAAAAAGTGATAATTGCATTTTTGTTAACCCGTTAACGCCTGAATTAATTTTGCAAAATATTATTAGCTGATTGTTTCACTTCTGAATTAATATAGACAACTGATAGTAAAATATATTAACTTAAAAAATTCTTCTGATAGTTTAAATATAAAGCCTATCCTCATTTATTGACATTTAGTGTTCTAGCGATAAAATTTATTATTCAACTTGATTTAAGTTAGTATACCTGTGCAAAAAGCAAATATATGTGTGACGAATGAAAAATCATAAAATGACTATCCGAATTAGGAAATAATAATTAATAGTAGGCGCATAAAAGTTTCAGAAATCATTTAGAGTGACGCTATAAACTGTCACTAAAAAGCAGAAATCACTCCACGAAACCACAAAAAATATACGTGTCATTTTGTTAGCTGTCCTCAAATGAAGACACTGGGCGCTAACGGGTTAATATATATAGACTTCCTAAAACACTAATCTAAAATATGTAAATCAATAGATTTAGTTTTTAGATTATATTCAAACATCACTAAATATTTTTACACAGTATGTCATAGTAAGAAATATTACATTTCGATAGAAGTATTCTGCATGGTGAAGTTTGCACACCAATTTCATTTACTCCCCAGCAAAATATCTCGGAATTAGTTTCTTGTAGTTCCAGACGAGCAGTTGAAACTTTATCAGTAGTCCAACTAGTATTTGACGAAGAATTACGTTGAGTCCAATAAAAAGTCACATCATCAGGATAAGCATTTACATTGCATGTCACGTTAATCTCATTACTTCTTTCGCTATAACTGTAATCAATATCGATTTCCTTGCATTGTGGTTTATCTGTAATAATAATAATAATAATAAATAAGTAAATAAATACGTAACTGAATGAAATATTTCATTTTACTTAATTATGCACATATACATACATATACATGCATATATATACATGCATATATATATATATATATATATACACACATATATATATATATATATAATTTTAAAAATTTCATTGACAATGAAAATGTACCTTATTAGATTTTTTTTTTTTTAATTGTTCTTATGAGATTGTTTAAAATGTTTTGTCATTTTTTAATAATTTGCTCCAGAAAATGGCTTTTCAAAAGCTGAAAGACATTTTATCGAATACACCTGTGTTACGTCTTTTTACACAAGGTCATAAATTAGAAGTTCATACAGATGCATCTAAATTAGGATTCGGTGCTATCATATTACAACAAGACCACGATGGACAGTACTATCCTATCCATTATATGAGTAAAAAGATCTCGGCACAAGAAGAAAAATACTGTAGTTATGAGTTAGAAATGTTAGCGATATTAGAAGCCTTTAAAAAATTTAGGAACTATTTATTAGGCAGTAAATTAAAAATTTATACTGACTGTCAAGCGTTCACCAAAACTTTAGATAAACGTGAATTGACACCTAAGGTAGCCAGGTGGTCTTTCATGCTACAGGAATTCGATTACGAAGTAGAACACCGTCCTGGTAAACAAATGCAGCATGTTGACGCGTTTAGCAGACACCCTGTAATGACTGTAACTACTGATACTCTCACTCATCGTATTGCTACTGCTCAAGAAAATGACGAGTTTATCAAAGCTATGAAATCTCTTTTACAACAGAACCAAAATGACGAATATGTGTTAAAAAATAATATTTTATATAAAGTGTTAAATGATAGGGATGTACTAATTGTCCCAGAGACCATGCAAATTGAGGTTGTAAAGAAATGTCATGCCTTAGAACATTTTTCGGTTAATAAAACTGAAGAGTTAGTCAAACGCGACTATTGCTTTTCTAATATGAAAAAATGCGTAGATAACGTTTTAAAAAGTTATGTAGAATGTATACTCGTAAATAAGAAACAGGGAAAAGGAGAAATTTTTTTTTAACTCTATCCCGAAAGGAGATATACCATTATCTACTTATCACATCGATTTTGTGGGCCCATTACCGACCACTAATAAAAACCATAATCACATTTTTATCGTTATAGACGGTTTTAGCAAATTTTCATGGCTATATCACGTGAAATCGACTTTTTCAGCAGACGCCCAACCAAGATTCTACAAGTGGGGGCTAGCTTTCCACATATATATATATAATTTTTTTAACTTAGTAAAAGACGAGTGAGAGAAGATTTAAGACCACTAAATACCACATAGACCAATCAGAATTAAATTTCGTAAATTAAATTTACCTGTGAACACTTTTAGTTAATTATTGAAACGATTAATTTTACATAGTCTAGCTTTTTGATTTTTTTTATTTAATTTAGTTTAATTTCGAACTAACCTTAACCTATTATTAGACAGTTATTTGCAATTTATAATATGTTGGCTTTACAATAAATCAACAAAAAACAAAACAAAAGAAGCAAACAAGCAAAGGAGAATAGACTCCTGATGAATATTAAAACAATTTTTTTTTTGACAATTTTTTTATGAAATAAGGAAAGCTCAGAAGGGTTAAAAAAAAAAAAAAAAAAAAAAAAAAAAAACTTATTCAGTGAAACCTTTCTCACCGTTTATCACTAATGTAAGATTTCTTTCGCCAGTGGCTATGATAGAAATTTACAGCGGCCTCCCAATCTTACATTCAAACAATTTAATATGAATGAGACGAAGAATCGCTTGTTTGCTTCTTTTGTTTTGGTTTCGTGTCGATTTATCGTAAATGTAACAGATATATAAATTACTAGCAAGCTTTGCTCGCTTCGCTGGTCATTATATCGAAATGATTTCTCAAAATACTATATCAAAATAATAATTTAAAAAAAAAATCATTGAAATCAGTCAAAATCTAAGTTAAAGTTCTCGCAACCGCGGTTTTCCCACACGCCACACTTCTAGTCTGGAGAAACAATGTCTTCGGTAGAGCCTTGCCTGCATTTTACTCCCCATACCTCGCGGGTAAAGTGGGAAGATTTGCAAAATCACATCAAAGTGCATATTAAATACATTTAATCAAAACCCACACACCAAAATATGCCATTCAAACGTAATTTGGAGCACGCTTAAGCTTTAAAACGTGTATTTTTATCCCCGCCCACCCCTAAGAGGAGGGTAGGAGTACTTTCACAAAATCCCTTTATAGTTCATGTTGCATACACGTACATAACCGACACATTAAAAAATTGAGATCCTGAGATTATTTAAGGCAGAGTTATGTTTTAAAACATGTTTTTTAGCCCCACCCCCCTGTGTTTTTTTACCCTCATTATTAAAGGAAAAAAAGGGGGAGGAAATTTTGCAAAATCCCTTTATATTATCAGTTAGGTACATGTAACTGACCCACACATCAAAAAGGTCCTTCCTAAGATAACTTACTGCAGAGTTACGCATGAATACATGTTTTTGCCCCCTCGCCTCCTATGAGGCGGAAGAGTGTAATTTCACAAAATTACTTTGTAGTGTGTGTTGAATTCGTATAAGCAGTCCACACATCAAAAATTGCCATTCTATGATAACTTTGAACAAAGTTACGTGTGGAAACATGTTTTTTACCCACAAACCCTCAGAAGGGGGGGGGGATAACACGGAATTGCAAATAATCCCTTTGTAGTTTGTGTGTGTTGAATACGCATAACCAATCGACATATCAAGAAATCGCTTTCCTGAGATATTTGAAGCAGAGTTACTTTTTAAAACGTGTTTTTGTCCCCCCCACCCGCCTTTAAAGGGAGAAAAGAGAAAATTTCACGAAATCCGTTTATAATGCGTGTTGGGAAAGCATAACCAGCCCACGCATAAAAAATCGCCTAAGATAGTTCAAAGCAAAGTTGCGCATGGAAAAATGATTTCCCCCACATCACCCCAAGGGGGATATGGTGGAATTTTACAAAATTTCTTTGCAGTGTGTCTTGATTACGCATAACCAATCTACAGATAAAAAAAAATCGCTATCCTGAGATAATATGGAGCACAGTAACTCTCATAAGCGTGCTTTTGCCCCCTGCCCGCCCCTAAAGGGGGAGAGGGAGAAATTTCGTAAAATCCCTTTATAGTGGGTGTTGGGAACGCATAAACAACCTACACATAAAATTTAATCTTACCGAGATAATTTGAAGCAAAGTTATGCTTGGAAACGTGTTTATTACCTCCCCCCCCGTCCTTAAAGAGGGGAGGGTGAAATTTCGTGAAATCCCTTTATAGTGCGTGTTTGGAATGCATAAATAATTTACACATAAAATTTAATCTCACCTAGATAATTTGAAGCAAAGTTATGCTTAGAAACGTGTTTGTAACCCCCTCCCCCCGCCTGTCCTTAAAGAGGGGAGGGAGAAATTTCGTAAAATCCCTTTATAGTGCGTGTTTGGAATGCATAAATAATTTACACATAAAATTTAATCTTACTGAGATAATTTGAAGCAAATTTATGCTTCGAAACGTGTTTATACCCCCCCTGGCTTTAAATGGGGGAGGGAGAAATTTCGTAAAATCCCTTTACAGTGCGTGTTGGAAACGCATAAACAACCCACACATAACATTTAATCTTACTAAGATAATTTGAAGCAAAGTTATGCTTCGAAACGTATTTATTCCCCCTACTCCCAAGGGGGGAAAGGGGGGCTTTCGCAAAATCCTGTTACAATGGGTGTTGGACACATGTAAAAAAGCCACAAACTAAAATTTGTGACCTTAGCTCCTATAGATTTCCACGGACGAATTTAGCGCTAAAAGATGGGGTCGAATTTGTCCCCTTGTAGCTCCCCCCCCCCATATCGAAAACCGGAAAAAAACAAAAGTAAGTTTTTGGAAATATCCTCAAGAAGACTCTTGGCGATTTTCTATACATTTGGGCTATTATTGGCAGAGTTTTACTCGGAAATCCGTATTTTGCTAAATTTGCCTCCGAAAATCGTTTTTACCCCCTCCCTCCCTTAAAAATCCAAAACTCAAATTGCAGAAAATGCTTTTTTTTGCATTCAAGTCTAGTCCCTCTCTCTGCAATTTCTTCACCGTGACGCAATTTGAAGCCGAATTATGCTTATAAGGGGGGTTTTACCTTTTGCCCCCCCAGGGGGAGCGGGGAATATTTCGCAAAATCCCGCTTTAATGGGCGTCAGGGTTCTAAAACCAACGTGCTAACCAAAATTTGCGAGTCTATCTCCCATAGAATTGCCACGGCTGTGTAGAGTCAGTGAATCAGTGATTTTACTCTTTTATTCCCCTCCCCACCCCCAAAGGGGTAAAGTGGGAGGCTTTCACAAAATCCCGTTAGAATGGGTGTTAGACACACATAAATAAGCCACACACTAAAATTTCTGACCTCAGCTCCTATAGATTTCCACGGACGAATTTAGCGCTAAAAGGGAGTGGGGGGTCAAATTTGCCCCTCGTAAAATCGAAAATCGGAAAAAATCAAAAATGAGTTTTTGCAAATACCTTCAAGAAGACGTTTGGCGTGATTTATTTATTTTATTTATTTTATATCTTTGAGCTATTACTGCTAGAATTTTATTCGAAAATCCATACATTGCTAAATTTCCCCCCGAAAATCTTTTTTACCCCCTTTCCCCTCTTAAAAATCCAAAAATCCAAAATCGCAGAAAATATTTTTTTTGTATTCAAGTCTAGTCTCCCCATCTTCAATTTCTTTACCGTGAAGTAATTTACAGCCGAGTTATGCTTATAAAGGTGTTTTTTGCCTTCTGCACCTCCGAAAATCATTTTCACCCCCCTTTCCCCCTTAAAAATCCAAAATTCCAAAATCGCGGAAAATGATTTTTTTGTAATCAAGTCTAGTCTTCTGATCTGAAATTTCTTCACTGCGAAGTAATTTGGAGCCGAGTTATACTTGTAAATGTGTTTTTGCCTTATGCGCTTCCGAAAATCTCATTTTTACCCCCTACCCCCCTTAAAAATCCAAAATGTCAAATACGCAGAAAATGACTTTTTTGTATTCAAGTCTAGTCTCCCCATCTGCAATTTCTTCACCGTGAAGTAATTTGGAGCCGAGTTATGCCTATAAAGGTGGTTTTTGCCTTTTGCCCAACCAGGGGGCGAACGAGATTTCTCAAAATCCCGTCTTAGTGAACGTCAGGGTCTTAAAACCAACCTGCTCACCAAAAATTGTGACTCTATCTCCCGTAGGATCGCCACAGCCGTGTTGAGTCAGTGAGTGAATCAGTGAATCAGTGTGTTTAGTCTTTTATATATATAGATAACTATCTAGGAATAAGTGAAGGTATGTTTGAAATTAAATTAAATTAAATCAAAAAATCAAAAAGCTGAACCATGTAAAATCAATTGTTTCAATAACTAACTAAAAGTTTTCACAGGTAAATTTAATTTGATAACATTTAATTGTGATTGGTCTAATGTGGTATTCAGTGGTCTTAAATCTTCTGTTACACGGTTTTATTACGTTTTAAAAAAATATTTATATATTCACATTTAAAAATAAAACTGCTACGATTGGGCATGTATGTTGTATTTATCTTGAATTTTTGATTAAAATTAAATATTTTAATTTTAAATAATGAATCTTAATTAATTATGTATTTTTAAATTAATAAAAAGGCATGCATTTTATATTTGATTTTGCCTAACTTAGGCATTAACACTATATATTTAACTAGCAGGCAACGCCCGCTTCGCTGGTCCCTATTTTTAAATGAATCACTATAATGAATTCTCAAAATTGCATTAATTTTTATCACATGAAAAAAAAAAAAAGAAACAAAATCTGAGTAGGAAAAATTTCGCACCGGGTTCTCACTGCCTTCGGAAAAAATTCCCAAAATGCTCTAACTTTATTTCTATTATTTTCCCACTTCGCCCCCCCCCCTCCTGTCTATCCTAATAATTTTACAAATTTGAAAATATCCGCAATCGATTTGTAAGTATCAAAAACCTCTATGCAACAGTTTTAAACGATATATCTCTATTTTTATTTTTTTACCGCTCTACTCCCCCCCCCCTCCCAATAATTTTAAAAATTCGAAAATATCCGCAATCGATTTGTAGGTATTGGAAACCTCTATGTACCAATTTTGAATGATCTAACTCTATTTTCTTTTTTTTTGCCCCTCTGCCCCCCCCCCTTCCCGGCCCTCCTAATAACTTTACACTTTCGAAAAAATCCCCATTCGACTTGCAGGCCTCTAAAATCTATCTGTACCGATTTTGAACGGCCTAACTGTATTTCTATTTGTTTTTGACCATAGCCCCCCCTTCCCGCCACACCTAATAATTTTAAAAATTCGAAAGTATCCGCAATCGATTTGTAAGTATCGAAAACATCTATATACCAATTTTGAACGATCTAACTCTATTTTTATTTTTTTGCCCCCCCCTCTCCCCTTCCCCTTTCCCGGCCCTCCTAATAACTTTACACTTTCGAAAATATCCCCATTCGACTTGCAGGCCTCTAAAACCTAACTGTACCAATTTTGAACGGCCTAACTGTATTTCTATTTGTTTTTGCCCCATAGCCCCCCCCCCTTCCCGCCCCCCTTCCCGCCCCTCCTAATAATTTTACAAATTCGAAAATATCCGAAATCGATTTGTAGGTATCGAAAACCTCTATATACCAATTTTGAACGATCTAACTCTCTTTTTATTTTTTGCCCCCCCTCCCCCCCCTGCTGTCCCACCTGGGGGCTGAATTTCTAAAATTCCAGAAATTGGTTTTTAGATATTTGCATCAGCTATATTTTAGAGCAAAAACTTCACGCATATCTATTTTTTTTGTTTGAGATATATAGGATTATGCGAAATCACGTTTTTACGCATGTGAAATCACGTTTTGCCCCCCCCCCCCCCCGCCCCCCTTGGGGACCGAATTTTGAAAATTCCAGAAATTGGTTTTTTGACATTTGTATTAGCTATATTTTAAAGCAAAAATTTTACGGACATCTCTTTTTTTGTTTGAGATATGAAGGATTTTGTGAAATCACGTTTTGCCCCCCCCCTCCCCCCTTGGGGGGCGAATTTTGTAAAATCGCTTCTTAGTGGATGCCTACGTCATGGAAAGAACATTGTCACAAAATTTCATGCTTCTAAGTCCAGGGGTTTGGTCTGGGCGTTGATAGATCACCCCCTCACTCACTCAGGAAGTGTTCTTTTATATATATAGATGGGCGGTGTTATTCGGCTGGTTGGATGGATGGGATGCTGAAATTATGTTTAAAAAAAAAAAAAAAAAAAAAAATTAAAAAGTAAGAAGGCTTGTTACTTTTACTATGTATTAAAATGCATTCTCTCCCCCCCCCCCTCCTCCCTCCTTAAATTGTTAAATTTCTTCGTTTTTGAGTTCTAAACTATTTTTAAAAAATAGTTATCAGAAATAAAAACATGATAATTGAGAATAAACTAAACTAAAATAAATAAATAAATAAATAAATGAATATGTAAATATATCTTATGAAATTTCAGAATAAGAGGTGTTAAATTATACATGAGTGTAATGAATTAAAAAAAAAAAAAAAAAAAAAAAAAAAACTCGCAAATCATGAAAACAAAAATATTAAGGCTTGTAACTAAGCTTTAGTAAAGATTAAGAAAAAAAAAAAAAAAAATACAGAAAAAATTAGAAGAAAAATAACTTACAAATAAAAAATTCCTTTTTAAATGATCTTATGATAAATAAAAAATACTAAATCTAGTGTTAACATTTACCACCAGATGGCGGTAAAGTGATCAAACTGAAAACAATTTAAATCAATGTTTACGCAGCATTAGTAAAAATTAAATTAAGTTTTAATTTAAGTTATTATTTCGAACATGTGTATCAATTCCATTAAAGTTAAACAAGAAAAATATCTAAGCTAATTAAAATAGCTTTTTAAGTGTTTAATGTATGGTTAGATTCAATTTAAAAACTAGGTAGCTTGAAAGATTCATTTTTTTCTTCGTCTGATATGAACATCTAAACCTTTGATTTATTCTAATTGTTATCCACGTGACTGTAAATGCTTCCTCCAGTGAGAAATGATTTTTTTTTTTTTTTTTTTTTTTTTTACCTTGCATTGTTTTTTGTTTGATTATCTGATTTTTCGAACTAAATAGTTTTTTTCCACATTCTACCACATATTTAATTTCAATTATTTTCTTGTACGATAGGGATTTCGCTAGAATTTTGCTATTATAGCCATTAGCGAATGAAATCGTACATTCGTGCTCAATGGAGAAAAAAGGTCTCCCCTCACGAGTTTCTTTTTTTTTTTTTTTTTTTTTACCGTTCTGAGCTTTTCCTAATTGAAAAATAATATTTCAAAAAATGTTTCAATTGTTTATTGTTTCATTGCTCGTTTGAATCTTTTGTTTTGTTTTTCCTGCAGTTTTAACGCACAGGCAACATTATTTAAATAGCAAAAATCTAGGAATAATATTAAAGTAAGTTTGAAGTTAAATGAAATTAAATTAAAAAAAAAAAAAAAATCGATAAGAAAAAAGTATTGTTTCAAAAATCAAATAATAATAATAATAATAATAATAATAATTATTATTATTATTATTATTATTTCAACAATTATCAACCAATCTATACAGGTAATTTTAATTTGATGAAATTGTATTCTTATTGGTCTATGTGGTTTCAGTGGTTTTAAATAATCTGTTGCTAGGCGTTTATTACGTTAAGAAAATAATAATGATATATATATATATATATATATATATATATATACTGCTCAACTTTGAAAATGCAACACCAAGAACGAATGATAATAACGGAATGGACACATACATTATAGTAGGAAGAACAATTGAATAAAATTTCAGGAAATTTGGAGTAATATGTACTGAGAAAACAATACATAAAGCAGCGACCTATGTGAGCAATAACAGCACATATCTGCCTAGGCATTGAATCGAACAGCGATTGGATGACATGTACGGGTAGAGCACTTCATGAAGCTTCAACACGATACACAATTCATCGATCGAAGTTACTGGTAAGTGGTGGGGGGCCAGTAGCTTTTCAATGATTAAACAGTCATTTTCATTGGTGCGAGATCAGGAGAATTTGCTGACCAGAGCAACAGTCGAACACATTCTGTATCAAAGAAGGTCCGGACAATACAAAAAACTTGCGGTCGTGCATTATCTTGCTTAAATTTTGCGCTACGGAAGCCTCGAATACAGAACAGAGGGACGGGCCTTAACTTATCAGAAATTTAATGGCCGCTGTTCAGAGTGCCAGAAATACGAACATGAAGTAATCGAGACGTGTATCCAATGGGAACCCATAACATTATTTCAAATGATGGACAGTATGATGATTTCGAATCCCAGCTGACAATGTGCATTATTCATAAGGCCGTTAAACACGGATAAGGCAATCTTGATGCTGTAAACAGGATTGTGATTTGTCTGAAAAGTGACTTCCCGCCATTCCTGCGTCCAGGTTCATCGTTGATCACACATTAATGGCGCCCATATCAATGATGCAGTTTTGAGGGTAATCAGAATTTTGGTAGCCGCATACTGAGTCACCACCTGGATTGATGGTATAATGTACCATTCGATACACGTCCCGGTCACCTCTTGTTTTCATTCACGTCACTCTGAATACCAGCCATTACATTTCTGACGATTTAAGGCTCATAGCTCTGTCTTATGTTCAAGATCTCCGATGCGCAACATTTAAGCAGGACAATGCACGACCGCAATTTGTCCATATTGTCTGGACCTTCATTGATGCCGAATGTGTTCTACTGTTGCTCTGGCCAGCGCGTTCTCCTAATCTCGCACCAATGAAAATGACTGCTTAATCGTTGAAAAGCGACTGGCCCCCCACCACTCACCAGTAACTTCGATCGATTAATTGTGGCATTGTGCTAAAACTTTATGAAGTGTTCTACCCGTACATGTCAGCCAATCGCTGTTCGATTCAGTGTTTAGGCAGATATGTGCTGTTATTGCTCACAGAGGTCGCTGCTTTATGTGCTGTTTTCTCAGTACATATTACTTCGAATTTCCTGAAATTTTAATCAATTGTTCTTCCTACTATAATGTATGTGTCCAACAAATTTCATTCCGTTTTTATCATTCCTTCTTTGTGTGTTGCATTTTCAATGTCGAGCAGTGTATGTATGTATATATATATATATATACATACATATATTCGAACCTCGTTAACGTGAATTACTTTTAAGATGAACTGTTTGTATAATCCCCGTCAAAATAAAAATTAATTCAGTTTTTAGTTATATGAAGATCACTTACTGATAGCATTAACTACTGATAACATGAACAGATTTTTTATCCCCCTTGAGATTCGCGTTAACAAAGTTCAACTATATATATATATATATATATATATATATATATATACAGTGAAAAATGTTTAACACGAAACTGAGGGGACCGAAATATTTTTTCGCGTTAAAAGAATTTCGTGTAAAAAAGATTCGTAAAAAAAAGTACAAAATTGGCCAATGTTTTCCCTGTCATCAATTATTATTTCCATTTCCCCTAAAAATACTACTAACTTACATCCATTAGGATAAAATTCAAGCACAAATATGATTGTTTTTTTGGGGAAAAAATCAGATATCTTTTACTGTCTCTTTCAGCACCACATTGTTTAAAAAATTATCGAGACTGTATATTGTTTTATTCATCTCTGAATTCGAATGCGCATCTAAATAACTGCGGATACTCATTATTTTCTTCATTTCTGAAGCAGCGGGGACAGAAACTGCATCGCTGATTCAGTTGCAAGATTCGTAATAAATATTTACCTAAGTGGAATCATTTTAATGATGAACGATGTCAAAAATCTCATTGTTGGTGCTGTAAACACATGATCATCGAAGGGAACATATTGTAGCATATTTACCAACATTTTAATTTATTCCGGAGCTTTTTTTAGAAAAGCTTTTAATCCGCACCACTTTATTTATGGAGTATTTTCTTTCAATATGTAACTACGATAAAATAAGAAAAAGCTACTCTAAAAAAAAAAAAAAAAAAAAAATGGTATGGAAATAAAGGCGGGTCTAAAAATGCTTTGGAATAAATTAAAATGTTGGCATCTCCGTAGAAGCAAACATGCCACTGAAGATTAAAAACGAATTTTTTTTCGTGTTAAACAATTTTTGTTTCGTGTTAAAAGAAAAAAATTGTAATAAATAACATAGTATACTGTCCGGACTGCTATATCATTTCGTGTTAACCGATTTTTCATGTTAAGCGTTTTCGTGTTAAACGTATTTCACTGTATATATAACTGGTTTAGCAAAACTTAATGGATGATAGTGTTGTTTCTCTAAATAACAAAATTAGTCTACCGATAATTTTTATTGACTTAATTCTCTTATCCGTTAGAAAGGAAATAATAATCAGCTGTATCAATGCAATGTTTAGACATAGTAAACCTAGTAATACAAAAGCCAGTCTGAAAGCAATGCCATGCCTTCTATTCAATCTATTTTCAATTTTCCGGTAAGACTGATAAATATGCATGACATTCATACGATAAAAACTATATTGCTGTTTGAATCACATTTGTAACCGAAATAACATATATTTATATGTTTTGAGCTCTTGACAAATAATAATCTGTTTTGTAATAAATAAATAGCTGCCAACATTTCTAAAATTTTCCGTAGGACTGTTAATACTCTCATTTGTTTTTTTTCTTTTTTTTCCCCTTCACGCCACGTTTTCTATGTTTTTTATTTATTTATTTATTTATTTTTCTCTTTCGCACCTCTTATATATATATATATATATATATATAATCTTAAATGCATTTTATAGAAAATCACACTACACAAATGGGAAGTGGCGAGAGTTGTTAACAATGCTACGAAGCAAATTAGAAATGTTGAATGTTAGCAGCTAATAATAATAGTTTCATCAATTATTTCATTTTTACTTAATCTAAAATTACAATTATTCTCAAAAATGCTTTGCACTTCATGTTACAGTTTAAAGTTCTTAAATAAGAATATTATTGTAAAAAATAAACTATACTTACGCTTTACTTTAATGAAAACAGAATTATTTCCTGTACCTTTTTCATTTTGTGCCGTGCAGTCAAATTTTCCGGTATGGTTTGATTTTAAATACTTAAGAAACAAAGTCTTTCCTCTTATGGAAATTGAAGAGTTGTTATAAAGTTTTTCGTTTTCAAATGTCCAGGTTATTTTATATGCTTCAGGATTTGCTTTCACGTTACACAAAAGGACTAAATTACTGCCTTCAGAAATCTGGCTTTGGTTCGAAAGAATGATAATTTGCACTTCAGGTTTATCTAAAAATTACAAAAAAAAAAAGTATTATTTAAAGAAAGTTATAAAATTATCATTAAACTAGTTGGCATGGACTCTGCTCAGTTTCCCATCATATGAATGTTCACTTGATTTTCTAGTACTTGACATATATTCATTTTAAGAGAAATGAATTTGATCAAACGCTAGACACAGTGATATAATGAAATCCCGCCTAATAGGCTACCCAGCATTCAGTTCGATATATTTATCTTAGTCTAATCTATTAATCTATTTTATTGGGGTCAATTTCGTGCTTTAGTTTTCATTCTACTATTTCCAATGCAACAATCCACAAAATGTAAATTTATATGGAATATCGACCAATTTTGCTATGTTCATAAAATCTTAGATTTCGAATAACTTACGAAATTTTCCTAATAGAATATTTGTTGTCAATAGTGTTCAAACATGTATCATCAATGTTATTTTGAAGTTGTCTTATATTATACTGACCAAACGTCCCCATTTTCTGGGGACAAATTGGGACTTCCTTTTATCTTAAGGCATTTTTCTAAGTTTTAAAAAAATGTAGAAAGTAAATTATTAAGTATTTTTAGTCCTTATTTATTAGGAATGAAAAAATGCATCCCTAATTTTATAATTGTAGAAAATTTTAACGCTTCTCTGTTATAAATGTACTTTGATCTGGTCTGCCTACTTGTATACTTATGATCCTCAAAATGAACGTTTATGCTCAATTTTGCTCAATTCTACCATGTTAAGTAAATATTCCAAATGACTTACGTAATTTTTAAATTAAAACTTTTATAGTCAAGTATGTTCATGCCAGTATCCTAAATGATATTTGAAAAGCATTCTGACATCTTAACGATGAAAAAATCCCTCAAAATGTACAATTATGCGAAATTTTGCCGTATTCTGCCATGTTAAGAAATTCGTAAATTTCGAATAATTTGCGAAATTTTCAAAGTAGCATGTTTATAGATCATGATGTTCATCCCAGCATCAAAACAGATATTTAAAGCTGTTCTTGCACGCTTACGTGTTTTTTTTTTTTTTTTTTTATGCCCGTTTAAGTGAAATTTTGCCATATTCTCCCATTTTAAGAAAATCGTAAATTTGAATAACTTCTAAAGGTTTTTAATTAGAATGTTGCAAATGAATAGGGTTCCTACCAGTATCATAAATAAAATTTTAAAAATGGTCCGACCTTTCTGTAGTCATTTGTTTGTGAGATATCGTGTACATAGTCTAACAAACTGACGGATTAACGGACTAACACACTAATAAATTATCAGACACTTTACAGACGGACACCATAACTATTTTGATGTTTTAAGATTCCTTACACCTCAAAACGTCTAAAAAATTCAAAAAACCGAGGTCGAAAATTTTCATGATTAACTAATTTTTCCATACGTATAATATGATAGGGAACTAAAAAAAAATTAAACTTTAAAAGTAGATTTCATATACAGGCATATTATAGTAAGAATAGTATTTTCAAAATCTTTATAGATTTTGTTTAATTTATCGAATTTTGATTTAACTGTATAAATATTATGATAAATACAATTTTTGTGCGTGTAAGTTCAATTCCGAATAACACATAATATATATTTATGTAGATTATTGCAAATCTATTATGCACTATCATTTTTTTTAGATGTTTTTAAAGTAGTTCATAATTGCATTATTTTATATCACTTAATCAGATGACGGTTGCTATTTAGAGTGAAAATCGTACCACTTACAATGAACTTTCATGGTAAACGATCTTCTTAAAATGTAATTTTTCAAATCTGGATTAGAAGCTATGCACTGCATTTCTTTTCCGTCATCGGAAACTTGAGCAATAAATTCAATGGAACTTGTCGTCACGTTGCCATTGTCTGTGATTCTTTCGTCAGCTTCCAGAAATTGTTCGCCTTTTTTCCAAATGACATGAGCTCTTGGGTAGGATCCAAAACTTTGACATGATATTTGGATGGTTTCGCCTGTCATATATGGTCTGTGAATATTGGTGTATAATAGCAATTCCATAGGAGGTACTGTAGAGGAGAAAAACGAAATAAAAAACTATATTTAATTTTAAATTTCAGATTGGTGACAAAATTATTATTATTATTATTATTATTATTATTATTTAACTTCACATTTATTACCATGTTTTTGTTAACACGCTTTCTTGTTTGTTTGTTTATATTTTTGTTTGTTTGTTTATCCAGTACAAATCTTGCAATTGATTTTTAATTAACTTCCCGATTCGCTAGACATTTGAAACTTTTTGAAAAGCTCAGAACACGATAGCAACGCAATACATCGAAACCCGATTTTCGGATTTTTTATTAGCTTTTATTAAATTAATTAAAATATGATAATAATAACATCTTAATAGCTTTAAAATTAGCCATTTAAATATTAGCTATAATCGAATTGCAGCCAAAAAAAAAAAAAAAGTTCATATTTCTTTTTCGACATAAAAATAAATACATTTAATTAAACGTGAACTTAAAAAAATACATAAAAAGGTAAATTAGGCATCTCACAAAAATTGACGTCATTATCACTTTAAAGATTTTATACACATTGATAAAATGCTAATATAGCTCTATAGCTTTGATTCAATAGAAGTTTTAAAAACATGGTATTTAAGATTTTTTTTTTTTTTTTT
This sequence comes from Salticus scenicus, assembly GCA_963930645.1. Lineage (NCBI taxonomy): Eukaryota > Metazoa > Arthropoda > Arachnida > Araneae > Salticidae > Salticus > Salticus scenicus. The sequence continues at coordinate 152,107,126 of OZ005659.1, forward strand.
TTTTTTTTTAATCTTATAATCATTTTAAAGTTAATTTTGGAAAAGCAATTCAAAAGGGTATTTAAAAGTTAATTAAATATTTCAATTAGTAAGCATCAAAAATGTAACTTTCAATAAATTTTTCGACCGGAAATTCTTTTTTTTTTTTACTATGTTGCTTACTAAATTAAATGTAAATCAGGTTATTAAGAAATCTGGAATTCAGAGTTTTGTAAATTAATAATGGAAAAAAAAAAAAAAAAAACTCTTTATATATATATATATTAAATGTATATATATATATATATATATATATATATATATATATTAAGTTGTTACATAAAACTTTGCTATTTCTAAAGAAAGAAAAATACCACTGAGAAAAATTTTGTTAAAAAAAAAAAAAAAAAACATATAGTGTATTTACTTTTATTATCCTACTACCTTAAGTAATGGAAGGTAGCGTATTTGGTCCAAAAATTCGATATCGAATTTTCATCTGATTTATACATTTTAAGGTCTCCTGAGTCCAAAAAAGTAGTTTTTCGCAATTGGTCAGTGTGTATGTATTTATGTATATATGTATATACGTATGTATGTGTGTATGTTTATATGTATGTGGGGAATCTTCTGACTATCATATCTCCAGAACTAATAAAGATAGAACTACGGAACTTCAGAATTGAGACAGGTCTGATGAATAGATGACTAGTCCAAATTTTGGTGAAAATTGGAAAACCGGGCGTAGGGCATAGAAAATCGCAAGTGGGACATTAAGTCCGTATCTCAAAAACGGCTCTAACGATTTTCTTTGAAGTTTCTATGTGAACACTCAATTAGGTGCCCTTTCGAATGATGATATAGTTGGTTAGTTCAGGAAAATTGCTAGGCATCCTATATAAGTAGCTTAATTTCAGGTATCGAAGGTGCTTTCTTTAAAGAACGCTGTACGGATTTTTTTCAAACTCGACATGTTATTTCCATTATAAATATCCTTTTGTATGTAATTATTGCTTTCTGGTCAATAATAGAGTATGCCAAATTTTGGTAAAAGTTGGTATCTCGAAAACGGCTCTATTTTCTTTCAAAAAATACTACATAAATCCATTTTAGATATCCTTTCTCATGCATTATGTGGTTATTAGAGAAAAAAAAATTATATATATATATATATATATATAAAAAACCTTCATTATAAAATATATATATTAAAAAAAATTAAGTTACTTCATCATTCTTTTTTTTTTTTTTTTTTTTTTTTTTTTTTAACTCGTTATGTAAATTCTCTTTTATATACCTTTACACGTATATCAAGTTTAGTTTCTCTTACCAGAAAAAAAAAATTAGCTTTCTACTTTGTTAGGTCAATGTTATGTCTTCTGATCACATTATCTCTAAAATATGCATATAATAGGTATAATTGAGGGTAATGTAAGTCGTCTTGTTGTTTCTCACCAAATTTTTTATTGCTGTTGTTCATTTGCTTAAAAAAAAGCGGTGTGTGTGTGCTAAATTACTAGTTATTTTTTTTCTCATTGCTTTTCATTATAAAAATATAAATTCAGACTACTGTTTAAACTCGAACTAAAGACTTTTATTTATTTATTTATTTTACAGATTTCAGAAGCACTCTTCCTAAACTTTTTCTTCATTGTTGAAACATCCGGAAATTTCAAGAATATGGTTTTTATTTATTTATTTATTTATTTTTTATTTGTCTTTTAACTTAGAGCACTTATTCAATTAAAGAAATAGCTAAGCACATATCAAAGAAAAAAACTGACACTTTCTAGTTTTAACACTTAAATTTACATTTTTTTTTTTTTTTTTTTTTTTTTTTTGTATATTTCATTTTTTTTTTTTTTTTTTTTGTATATTTAAATGCAAAAAAATAAAAAAATAAAAATAAAAAATAAAATAAAAAATCTTCTATGTGCATTTTAAGTATATTAGGAAAACTTTTTATTCATTTTATTCACTTTCTGTTCACAGAGTTTTCTGTCATAATGATTTAAAGACATAAAGTATAAAATGACATGCAACACGCATTATAATGCATATGCAACATATTATTTAACATACATAATATTAAGATACTGACAAACCAGTTCAAAGATGACAGTAACAGATTTGGGAGCTGTCATGTTTGTGTTTTGCACTGTGCAAGTGCAATGACTCCACTTGTCTTCCCTTTCCAAAGAATGTATTGTTAAATTTGACCCACTGATAACGAGGCGGTGGAAGTCTTGATTGTTACATATCCAGCTGGCAACCGGTTTAGGGTAACCTAAATAAGAAAGTAGTGATAGTTTCTCTTATAAGAAGATTAAGAACAAGAAGTAAAGAAATTTAAAAGAAATAAGTAAAAAATGGTTTGGAAAGCACTTTTATATGGGTGTTGTCAATATAATCATAAATTTCAATAATATATTTATAATAGCTATTAAAATGTTTTATATTAAGATTATTATTATTATTATTATTATTATCATTATTAAATATTTTATATATATATTGAGACTGTTATTAAATTATTATTATTATTATTATTATTATTATATATATATATATATATATATATATATATATATATATATATAACTGTTATTAAGATATGCATTTTACGCATGGCTGCACTGTAAAAAATAGTTACTTAAAAATGAGCTAAATTGTCTCAAAATGGCTCCGAAACATACTTAAATTTGAAAATCCATGCACTCATTTTTGAGTATACTAACATGCTCAAAAATAAGGTTGACCACTAAGAATCCCAGTATCCCCATGTTTAACATGCCAACATACTCAAAAAGGAGTACATTGCTTTAGGGAGTATATATTGTTTCGGAATTATTTTGAGACAATTTAGCTCATTTTTAAGAAACCATCTTTAATAGAGTGTTAATAAAAATTAAATATAAAATATAATATTCGTATATTAACAATTCTGGAAATATTGTTTTATAAGTTGATTCTAGGGGATCATTAATATTTACTTTTTATTATATTAATAAGGAAAAAGATTATTTTACAAAATAATAATAATTAGAATTATAATAGTAATAATAAAACAACATCAAAATCCCAGATACATCACTTCACAGCAATAATTATGAAACTTTATTATGAAAGGAACTTTGGAAATTATTGTTATTAATATTATTATTATTTTCACTATTGCATAATCCAGTTAATTACGAAAAATCCCTTTTACTGATGACAATTTTACGTATTAAAGTATGTATACACTCCCAGCAAAACCACAGATGACGGCCAACACGAGGCCAAGTGCTGGTTGCCAACAGTAGCTGCAGCTGGCCCGTCGGTGGCAAAAGTTACGGTGCCGCAGGGAATATGTTACGCCGGCCGTCAGTAGGCCGTATTCAATCGATCCACTGTTGGCAGCCTGCAGTAAGTTAAAAATAAGTTAGTGGGCCAGTGAATGGATCGCTGCTGGCAGCTAGCAGTATGACGAAAATAGGTAATGGGCCACTGTTGGTAACCGACATTAGGTTGGAAATTGTTAGTGGGCCAGTGTTGGACTACCTGGTGGCAAACATAATTTTTCTATGTTATTGCTGGCAGCCTGCAGTGGGCCAGCTGTGGCAAACATAAAAAATTATATTACTGCCGGCAGTCTTCATTGGTCCTTTATATTTTCCCATTAAAGGCCCGCTTCACTCACCGTCGCCGGAAGCCGAAGCCAATGTTATTCTATGGGAAATTTTCTTTGCAAATAACTTATTAACTAATACATATTTTTAAATTCTGTTTTCATATTCTGAAAATTCCTAACTGTTAAATTCACGGACCTTTTTTAAAAAATTATTTTTTTATTATTTTTTATATTTTATTTTGAAGCTGCAAAATATGAATTTTCAATATGTGAAATTTTTCATTTTGCAAATTCAAAATAAAATATTAAAAATTAAAAAAATACATTTAAAAAAAAAGTCCATCAATTTAACAGTTGGGAATTTTCTGAATGTGAAAACAGAATTTAAAAATATGTGTTAGTTAATAAGTTATTTGTAAAGAAAATTTCCCATAGAATAACATTGCCTCGGACTTCCGGAGACGGTAAGTGAAGAGGGCCGTTAATAGGCCAGAAGTGATTTAGTTATAGCTAGTATATTTATTTTATTGGTGATACCTTTAATTTTATTAATGCTTTTTTCTTTCTTTTTTTTCATCTCTCTTTTTTCTGATGAAGTAGCAGCCAGTTTTTTCTATGCATCCAATATTTAATTTGATTTTGTACATATTCATTTTTAAATACTATTTACAAGTATTTGATTCATACACTATGGTTGTAAATTCAGGATTTCTAGTGCAGCATATAGGAAATATTCAGTTGATCCATTTTCCTTATCATAAAAGTTTAATTTTTTGTTTTCATTGCAAACATTTCTCTATATTACATTTTTTGGTATAAAGGAGATTATGTTTTTTTTTTTTTTTTTTTTTTTTTTTTTTAAGTGTTCAAATTTCAATATCTTATACAAATAAATGTAACTTTACATGTGAAAATTATAAAATATTGAGACAAAAATTGTTATAAAGAGAGCATTGCAAAAAACACCATAAACTAATAAATAAATAAATAAATAAATAAATAAAAATAAAAAATTGCAGCAATTGTTTCCGGTTGAAATAGCACGAAGACCCTTCATCAGGCGAAAAAATGTGGGCACGAGTGCAGCAAAAGTAATTTGCTGCAATCGTGCTTTTTGTTAAACTCGCGAAGGGATGTGTTATTATTTCAACCTAAAAGAACTGATGCATTTTTTTTTTTTTTTGGGGGGGGGGGGGGCGGCGGCAATGATTATGTTCATTTACAAAGTTTTCTATTTATTACTACAGTACAAAATCTCAAATCCGGAATCGTCCGTACCGTGGCCTTTCCGGATTTCGGACTTTTCCGCATTTTAGGTCACTTTCTGATTTACGGCAATAAAAAAAACTGACATCTCCATTCCGAACGCCCTTTTAGTTAATAAGTAGCTTACGCCGCCCGAGGGTGCGATTTCTTAAGAAATTGGAGTATACTCTCAAGTAACATGTACAATACTTTGAATAAACACCATAAAATTTTGCAAACAAAACGCATGCAACAACGCTTACACATTGTTTGCCGCACTCATGCCTACTTCGTTTGCTTGATGAAGGATCATGTTTTCTTTCCATCCGAAACGATTGTTGCGAGTTCTTACATTTTATGGTGTTTACTCTTATTACTTTTAAACACCAATTCTGTGGTGCTTTTTCATTATAACTCTCAAGTATCCAGAAAATCTTGAATATTTTCTTTTCCCAATTGATAATTTTTTTTTTCCTTTTTTTTTAAAAGAGCAGGCAGATGATCAAGCTTTCTTTTTTTCTCTCTGTGTGTTTATCGTCAAAGTCGCACATTTGAAACCACAGAAATTATATCACTGAGAAATGCAATCGGCTATTTAGAATTAATTACACAGCTGTCAAACTTAACCAGGCCGCCACAAAGAACTTTTTCGTGTTGTTGATAGTCCAATGGGATCTTTACCCCTCCCCAAATCTCTTCAATGTCCTTGAGTGAATAATTTTTCGACGTGCGATACCGAAAAATGATTTTGCAGTTTTATACAGATGACGTTATTTGAACTTAATGCGAATATTCAGCATTTGACCTGTGCCAATTTATTTTCATTAGGTTTGGAAAGCAGATTCTGAAAAGGGTAAAAGAAGAAGGGAATACAGTTTCAGCTGAAAGAAAAAATATATATATATCGTTCGGTTGAGTAAAGAGATAACGGAATTAGGGAGAAAAAGAAAAGTGCATTTGTCGTTGTAGTTGTAAATATTTGAGAGTTTTATCCGCCAATTACCTATTTAAATAATATTTTTAAAATTCCATAAAACTCATATATGTTATACAGGTTTTCGAGATTTACTACAGGACGCTTGTCATAAAAAGTTGTACAGGTAACACAAATGGTTTCAGTATAAAAATTCATAAAATCATTTGGATACATTACAGTTTAAAAGAAACTTCTTATCAGCGCATGAAAAAATCATTATACAACGATAAAATACAGATCAACATAAATTTTATAGATGCAATAAGAAATGGTTCCGATCAAAAATGATAAAATAAGTAATTGTGGTTCATTTAACAGTGATGCACAAAAATATTCTTATACGTTGCGGGAAATTGAGGGGGAAACTATTTCAGTTTCGTAAAAGTGAAATTATTTTTCAAACTTGCATTTAAAAAATAATAATAAATAAATAAATAAAATAAAACAGTTTGTTATGGCTACCACTTTTTTTTCTTTTCCTATAATAGTTTATAGAAATTACATATTAAAATTATTATCTATGAAAATTATTTTCTATGATGGAGATAGGCGATTTTCATTTAAAAGAAGTACAATATACTAAATTTCGAAAGAAAATCCATTTTATGGTAATATATGTATAGTAATATATGTATATATGAAGAAATTTTTCGACATTCGGTTTTCGAAGTATTTGCATATTTTGAGATTCCTGAACACGATTTGACCATTTTTAGAAAGTTTCACTCTGTAAGTGTGTATAAAAAAAAAATTGTGGACGCTGTATCTCACGAACCCATGGACGAAATTTAACCAAATTTGTTATTTAACCAAACTTGATTAAAATCGTTCCCGATTACATTTCTGGATCATTCAAGATCCATAATTTTTATTTTATTAAATCAATTAAAATAATAATAACAATAATAAAATACAAGAAAGATAGCGACTATCATAATTTACTAAAATGGATCAACTGGATATTTGTTATATAGTTCTAGAAATCATTTTGTTATAACAATGGCTTTAGAGTCAAACATTTTTAAAAAATAGTATTTAAAAAATAATACAAAAACAAATTAATAATTGAATTACTTACTCATATATTCTTTTTACGAGATTTTCAATCTCGCACCCGCACCCGCAGACTACAACAACGAACAAGAACTTCCTATGAAATGGCGGACAGCGAGGGAATTTCAAATCAACAGAAAAATAATCACAGCGCCCTCTATGCATACAAATTGGTTATGGCCTAATAATTTGTGGCCACAACATGAAAAACATGATGTTGGCCGTGTCGTGATAGCCTGCATAAGGCCAACTGTGTTTATGCCACTTCTGGGCCACCGACCATTTTTCTTTAGGCTTCCATCACTGCTGGCAGCCACAAACGGCCCGCTGCTGGAAATATATGGGGCAACCGGTAACTGATGGCAAGTGCAGGATGCCAGCAGTAGGCCATAACGAGCCCAGCAATATAAGTTTTGCTGGGCTGTGTACTAAAGGAAAAAAATGCATAGCGTATTACTTAATAATTATGTAAATCATATTAGTTTAGAAATATGCAATTCAGTTTCCAGAAAATATCAACATATAATAAAAAATTCAATATAATCAAAACTAATTCTAAAATATTTGTATATTCTTCTTCTTCTTAATTAATTAATTAATTTATTTATTTATTTATTCAGCTATCGCATCTTCTTATTTAAATACTTTAAAACGCAGTATGATTAATAACTTTTTCTCTTCAATGGTTTTACCTACTTTTAGTATAATTATGTTAATTATACTGCGCTGCATTTATTTAATTATTTATATTTAATTATATATTTATTTTATTTACTTCTTTTTTTAGAAACTGATACCATTCCTGCTGATTCTTATGTAAAATGACCTCCTGAATCCGAACATGACGTGCATTTTGCCCAATCACCCACCGTTTTTTCGTGACGCCACCCTCCTCCGCCAATTTTAATCACAGTCTGGTAATGTTACGGCCATGAATTTGATTTGGAGAATGGAAAAGTATTATTTTTAACACTTAAAGAAAAGAAAATATATAATGCATAATAAATAATATTAGCTGATGAATAAAATATATTAAGCGAAATTTATAATTTCAGTGACAAATCCTCCACTAAATTTACCGAATGCTGCAAATGTCCATATTTTAGATTTTTTTTTCACTTCTGTAGCTCCTTAGAAGATATTTAACAGTTAAAAAAATCTTTTCCTTTCATTTATAGCAATAAAATTACCGAACAGTGATAAAAATAAACGGGGCGTCCCCCAAAAAACGGTGGGTAATAAGGCAAAATGAGCATCATATTCGGATTTAGGAGGTCATTTTATACAATTTGCAAAAATGGTGATGTGGCCGAATTTCATAAAGAGCAGTGTTATTTTTAGCATATTAAACTTAATATCGAAATTTTATTATCTGATATATGTTCATATTTTGATTTTTTTTTTTTTTTGTCTGTTTGTAGTTTATATTATTATATTTTAGAAACACTATCTAAAAAATATTTCCAAAATAATGTTTTTCCTGGCTAATTTTTTAATTCAAATTTTAATTTCTTTTAATTGTGTTATCTTAACACTTATATATATATATATATCTTAAAGCCGTTATCATCTTTAAAAATACATCATACATTTTTACTTATGTAGTAATTTCATCATCAAATTAAAAGTGATATTTTTAAATCCTTTTTGTACTGTACGTTAAATTTTAAAGAAAAAAACAACAACTAAGAAATAGCTTCCAAATTTGAACTTCTTGAATTTTTTACCTATTTACATATAATCATATTAAAATAAAATAGGAAGTAAAATTGTAGTATATCTAAATTTTTCCTTCTTAACTCTTTATTCTGCATACAAAAATGAATATTTCTAAGTAAATTTAATTAAAGTTGTGGGAAAGTTAAGTTATTAATTTCGGATTAGGCTTATTACACTGTTATTATTGCTCCAATGTCCATGTTACATATGAAATGAATTCGTGTATTTTATTTTCAAAATCTCTGTCTATTAATTTTATTTTTTAAAAAGTAGTCTGTTCATTATATCCCATTTATTCCACTTTGTTATTTTAATCAATTGTATACGTACCTAAAAGAAATGACATAAATACGTTACCACGTTACAAAAAAAGCATGTGATAATTTTTAAGGTATTTTTCTGATACCAGTTTCAATTTTATAACAAAGTCACTAGTATTAATTAAGTTTATTGAAGCTTAGCTATTTTTTAATGTAAAAGTTTAAACATGTGTAGATAAAAAGAAAGAGAGGGGGCACCGAAGATTCAAAATGTTTTTTTTTTTTTTTTTTTTTTTTTCAGTACATAATATATATAAGATAAAATTTAAATATAGGATGGAGTAAAACTTGAATTTTTAAATATGTAGAACTAGAACAAAGATTTTATAAACCAATGCGCAAATGCAGCAAAATGGAATATAAAACTATAATAAATAAGCAAAATAATTAAAGGCAGATGAAAAATTAATCCCAAAACACATGATATTCCAGGTATGTATTTATATATTCTTGTGTTATTTAAATTCTTGTATTTTATATTGATGTATTATATTTTGTGCTTGATTTCTGAATTTAATTGATTTTTATGCTTTGTATTAATCAAAATTCGTTTGCTGTACGTTCTTGCTTCCATCTGTGAGACGTTGGGGGGCTAGGAACGTGTTTTTTTGGTTAAATTACTAGCGTTTCGTCAGAAACTTTTCATATTCCGAGCTCCCCTGATGAAGGCCCTCATGTGTTTTGGGATTAATTTTTCATCGGGCTTTAATTATTTTGCATATATATATATATATATATATATATATATAATAAAAGTTAGTAATTTATTTATTTAGCTTGATTTTGTTTCATGGGGCTGAGAGAAACATTTGTGTAGTTTATGAGAAAAAGTGGTGCAAACTAATGTTACTTTTAGGGCGATATGTATGGAATAGTGCATCTGCAGCGTTTCAATAGTAATAATAATAATAATAATAATAATAATGCCAATGCCAATATATAAAATAATTACTTATCTAGCAAGAGTTTACAATTACATGAAATAAAAATATGACATTTTAATGTAGTGAGCCCTTAGTATTGCAATATAGCATTACAAAGTGTTAGGCAATACACGATTAAATCCCATCCTTATAAATATTTATGATATTCTAATTAAAGAAAAAAGAACGGAAAATCACCCGTTTCGCACAGATTATTATGCTCTTACGTATTATGCTGGTTGCACTTTTTATTGTACGTATCCTTTGCATAATTTCACCTTCAATGTTTTTTGCCGAGGTGATCACGCAACGTATAAAGGAAATTACTGGAAGACCGACTGATAGACTAATTGAATTAATAATAAATTTTAAACATTGTTTGAGTGTGTCAAATAGGCTTAACACAAACGGAAATGTAATTCCAGCAATTTCCAATTGTAGCCAATAATATATCTCAATATTTCCGCGTAGCCTTATAAACCCTAACTCTATAAATTATAGATATCATTTTTTTTCATATGAATATAAAACGACAATTTTATTAGGATTTGTGCAGGACAAAATTATTTAAATATGATCGAAAAATATGTCTCTCATAAAACGAAAAGCATTTGTAATATTTGGTAGTCCCACTGCACAAACTAATTGAGCTATTAATACCATTTTAAATACAGAATATACCATATTGAACTTGAATAACTTATATCATTTTGAAGAAATTCTAGAAATATTTACGGATGCTAGAAGCGGACAGACAGACAGAAAGACAGATAGAATAATGCAAATCATAACCATCTTAACTCTTTAAAGACGAATACGGCCCATAACAGCTTTCACAGCAAAAGGCTGAGTCGGCCGTTTTCGGCCGGAAGGAGAGTATTTAGGGGTAGCAGGTATATACGGAAAAGTTTGTGCTTGTGTGAAATCCACCACAGAAAAGAACTCATTTAATCCTTTTGTATGCACATTGTTGTGACGGGGGGCGGATTAGAGATGTTAGACGCTGGCAAGTGATGAATAAGAGGGGGATTAGGAGACACTCAGGATTGCACAGTTCATTTTTCTTTCTTTTTTTTACTGTACCAATAATTCGTTTATGAAAACCAATTATTTACACACACATATCTGTATATATATATATTGTAAGAGGTTTTTTGCTAAAATAAATATATTTGAATTTAAATAATTATATATTAATAATTAACTCTGCTTTTTATCATAAAAGATCACATTGAAGAAATATTTGAAATATCAAAGTTTTTACGGGAATATGATATGTAATACTAACAATTATCGTTTACTGAATTGAAGGGCTCGTTGAATTATTTCATTATATCTAATAACATAATATGCACTTAAAAATTCACATGCTTTTTTTTTTTTTTTTTTTTTTTTTTTTATCTTACTAAATTAGATATGTAATCTGTTATTACTTACAAACTTTGAATAAACACCATAAAATGCAATAAACTCGCAACAATTGTTTCGGGTCGAAAAAGCACACGACCCTTCATCAGGCGAATAAAGTAAGCACGAGTGCTGCAGTCAACGCGGCAACGCGGTTGCCGCGTTGACTGCAGCTTTTCGACCCGAAACAATTGTTGCGAGTTTATTGCATTTTATGGTGTTTATTCAAAGTTTGTAAGTAATAATTTTTACAACGCCAGTTTTGTGGTGCTTTTTTATTATTTTTTTTTTTTTTTTTTTTTTTTATTAAAAATGTAATCTGTTAGTCTCCGAAAGTTTGTTATTAAAAAAATTGAATAGCATTGTAATCATTTTAATCTTTTACAGTTAATCAGCTCGAATTAATTCAATTTCGCCTGTAAGTTCAAGACAACAGGGCAGAATGAAATTTTATTTTAAAGAAACTAATTATCTTTTTTTTTTTTTTTTCTCAAAAGTACAAAAAAGTTTCTAATAATACTATTGTTTGTTTTAATTTAACAACCGCTTCTTTTAATAAGTAAGCCAAAATATTTCATATATTTAATTCAAAGTATAATGTGTGCTATTTCCAATAATATAGTTAATTTTTCTGTTTTTTTTCTGTTTTTTTTTTTTTTTTTTTTTTTTTGAGAGAGAGGGGGGGGGGAGGATTGGAATATCTCTTTTTTACCACTTGATTAATCGCTTGAGAAAAGGAGCGTGAATAAAAAAGTTGTATTCTTAAAAGGTGTTTGAAGTAAGGTACATTGTGTTACCTGCTCTGATTTGCATATTATTGTCATTATATTACGGCGACAGAATTTTTATTCGAATTGGAAATTGTTCGGAACACACACACACACACATATATATATATATATGTTTTCCCCTAATACTATATGCAAAAGATAGCCTATAAACTCGCAGATGTAATATCTTTTAAGAAGTGGGATCATGAAAAACGGCAGTTTTTCTAGTGATGCAAGCGAAAAAACAAACGAACGCGGCGTCACTCAGCGGAAATACGAACGAAAACTGCGACACAGCTAATTTGAGATCAAAGAAACCGCTGAAAGCCGACACTTAATATCTCAGGAAATATGGGATGTTTTTTCTGATATTTTCAAAATAGTCTTTTACGTTCTGTCTGATCCTACCCTGAAATCGCTACATTTCTGCGTGCAATATATTTTGAGATATGAAGTAGCTTATTTAAGTTGTAAATGACGGTCTATAGGGTGGTTAATTTTTTCTCGAATATGGCTCGAGCGAATTGATATATGATATTAATCGCTTTTATCTCATGTGCCTGACATCTCCCTTTTCCCTAGGAAAACTGTTTTTTTTTTTTTTTTTTTTTATAACTCAGTTTAAAAATCGAACTATTTTTTACACCGAAAATACCGTGATGCGGCAGTTTCGCGGACGAATACAATCTTCTCTTCCATCTGAAATACTCAATATCAAATAATCGTTTTGGCTCCCTCAATCGGGAATTGGCGTCAAAAATAAACACAAAAATATAAAAAATATATTTTTGCGTGACGCAAAAGATAGAATAATTCATTGAAATAAATGTATTACAGTACATAATATAAGCTTAATGAACGTGATACATTTGACAGCGTGTCTGAAAATTAAAAGCAATATTTCAATGTGCACATATACTTTAATATGTAAAACAAAATAATTGCAGTGAAATTTAAAAACAAATCATTTAATGTAACACCACTGCGTTACTGGAATTTCATATAATTTCTTTTAAAACACATGCTTTCATAGTATAAGAGATGTGAATGGAAAGGTATCAATGAGTAAATGCTATATATATTATTTTATTTTGAAAATAACCTTTACACTGTAAATATAAATAAAAGGAAAAGGCAAATTCAAATAAGAAAATCTATGTATAATTTAATTAATATCAAAGCGTCACTGAAAATTTGATATCATTATTTTTAAGACCCGTATTTCTAATTCTTATAGCCATAAAGTACAGTGCTGCGTCACAAACTTTTAACCCGTTAAGGGTTTTTTGTATTGATATTATATACAGTATATCATATAGTATATAGGATTAATGTAGCATTTCGTGGGAGGTCAGTGTTTCTAATTTTTTTGGGATAAGAATATCATATTTTAAGTAAAGAAGAAATATTTCTTTTTCTTTTTTTAAATATGCAAAATACTATCACTTTTGAGAAAAAATATTATTATTAAATTGTAAATTTGAGGTACTTAAAATTAATTAAGAATTGTTTTTCGAAATTTTATTTTAATTTATTTATTTCTTTATTTTACTGTTAATAACACGCATTTTAATATTTTTTTTTACAAAATTGTTAAATTTCTGGAAATAAGTACAAAAATATCCATTTGCCACTACTTGCCATATGGTGACTAAATCAAAAGAAAAAATCTGGAGTGACTCCACTCGACTTTCCGAACATTGAGTAACTAACAGTTTTGTAGTTAAAATAAAGAAAGAGTAGTTGCTAAACAAACAAAAATGAGAAAACCATAACAGAGTGTTTGAGTATTTTTCTCCATATATCACACGAGGTTTTATTTAACGCTACTGAACTTTGAGCCCTTAGATCATAATGATAAAGAATTTTTCGTTGTGTCCCTGTAAAAATCTATAAATGCTAGATTCACCAAAATGCTTATAGTTAGTGCAACAGTGATTTATAATATTCATACAAATTTTCAGCTCAATTGAATAAGGCGTTTAGATGCTATTGCACTTTTAAAAATTTGGTCTCATAGGCCATAATGATAAAGAATTTTTCTTTGTGTCCCTATAAAAAAAGTGTAAGTGCTAGATTCACCAAAATCTATACAGGTGGTTCAAATATGACCTATAACATGTGTACAAATTCTTTGCTCAGATTAATAAGGCGTTTAGACGCTATCACACTTCTAAAAATTTGGCAAAGAATTTTTCTTTGTGTCCCTGTAAAAAAAACTATAAGTGCTAGATTCTCCAAATTCTATACAGATTGAGTATCTGTGACCTATAATATGTGTATAAAGTTTTTGCTCAATTGAATAAGGTGTTTAGATGCTATCGCACTTTTAAGATTTTGGTCCCTTGGCCATAATGATAAAGAATTTTTCTTTGAGTCCCTGTAAAAAAACTATAAGTGCTAGATTCACCAAAATCTATAGGGTTCGTACTATGGTGACTTACAATATACGTACCAACTTTCAGCTTATTCGAACAAAGCGTTTAGACGCTAGCGTGTTCACTCACAGACATACACACATACATACACACATACATACACACACACATACATACATCATCGTAAAAGTAGTGAAAACGGACTCGTTGGACCTCGAAACGTATAGAAACATCAAAATCTCGAATTCGGATTTTTGACATGATTACAATACTTTCCTCACTATAGTGTTCGGAAAGTAAAAATTATAGATTTAAAAAAATTAAATGACTTGAATTACATTTTCACAATTATTGGAGAAATTAAAATGGATCCTTCGAGAAAAGTATTGGACATAAAATGAAAAAAAAAAAAAAAATAATAATAATAATAATAATTGATTTTTTGAATTTTATAAAGGTTTTTTACAGAATCTTTTACGAAAATTATTTTATTTAAAACATCTTAAAAATCGGTCGAGAAAATTTGCTAATTGAAATAAACAACTGAAAATATTGTGAATTTGAGAGTAAGCTCAAAGTATCTACCGGTCGCTGGCGAACAACTGAAATTTTTAATATTTAGGTCTTCTCGAAAAGGTTCTATAGAACTATATAAAAGCTTAATAGCATAACAAAAGCTAATGGGAGCTGTGTAAAGACACATTTTTGCTTTATTATTTTATTTGAGTATATGGAAAAGAAACTTATAAAAATATTACTATTAATATATGTTAAAAAATCAATGTTTCTCTTGCATAACTTCTCATTGTTTTACAAGAAATGAAATAATAATAATAATAATAATAATAATAATAATTTATTGCTTGATAAAAGCAAATGTTAAATTAAATATCTTATTTAAAATTTGAGTGTTTCCTTTATAAAAAGAATCACTAGTTAAAAATTATTATCTCGTAAAGTTTAAATCAACAAGACTTATTTTAATGAATACTTTCTTTCAAAATAAAAATTTCATCTAGTATGTTATTAACTGATATATTTTATAAGTTGGCATTTGCTACGTTTTACAGTTACATAGAAAATCCCCCATCCGTCCCCCATGTCTATTGTAATCCGGCTCCATTGTCTAGTAAATTGTAGGAGAGCATTTTGACAAGTGCTACCAGCACGTTCTTTTAGAAACTTCGTGGTGACATAAAGTGGAAAAGTCCAAGTTCATTTTCACACTGTAAAATTCTCTCGTCTTTAAAGGTTAGAAAATCAACCTTGGTCCCGTCTCTAAAGGGTTAAAGAATGTTAGAAAGTTTTAAAGATGCTTAATAAAAATGAAAAGGAATTTCCGATTTCCGGCTTGAAGTATCTGAGTGATTTTACGTGACCCTGTAAATTTTAATGAAAATCACGCTATATCCAGTATAATTATTTCTTATCATATGAATAATAAAAATCAATTTCCTTATGATTTGTGCAAAATAAGGGCAAGAGGACGTGTTTTCAAGAAATACATCCAAAAGAACGTATGTTTTTAAAATTTATTCCGGTGTCCCTGTACACTTACTCCATTTTCAATAAGGAACATTCAGTACAGAGATTGAATAACATATATCAGTTTCAAGGAATTCTATGAATATTTACGTGAGTTAGAGCGCAGACACACAGACAGACAAACCGAAACCGCAAACACTTTTCAACTCTGTTGGAAATAGTTAAAAAGGATTCCGATCATTATTTTTAAAATTTGCAAACTTAAAAAAAAATATTTTTGTAATACACAATTAAACTAAGTGTATATTTGTATCTGAGAAATGTGAATTATGTGTAATCAGGGAAACTGGAATAGAAAATACAAAATATTTAAGAATACAACGATAGCTTTTAAATATTAAATAAAAACATCAATATGTTTATGTAAAATTTACTATACACATATGTTTTTATTTTATTTATTTATTTATTTTATTTTATTATTTATTTATTTATTGTATTTGAATTTATTAAAAAATAAGATATTATTTTTTCAGATTTCTGATAATTACATACCTCCAAGACTGTTGCAAGTCAACTGCAAGGATTGTCCCAAGTAAAGTGGACCAACAGCTCCTTCGATTTTTGCACCCTCAGAATTAAGAATGAATGCTTCTTTAGGTGGTACTATAGAGAGAAAGATTTTAATAATAAAAGATAAAAACTGCAATATAAAAACTGCATTACAATAAATTACAAAAAATACATTACAACCAACGTCTAATTTAATGTTATTTCCATGTCTGTTATTTACACTGAGAAAAAATTCTGTAACTGACATCTAGAATCTAAGTTGTGGATCTAGAAAAAATAGTTCCATGGTATCCTTATAAATTCTAGTCCCCTTGAAAAGCGAGTTCTAGAAGCCCCTATGTAGAATTCTAGAGCGTTTGCCTATATTCTTGAGGGCAAAGTTATTTAAAATCTCTGCAAATAAATGATACTACAAGAGGCTGGTTTCAGCAACTATAATCTTGGTTTATTGTCAAATTCTAGGAAATCAAGCTAGAATTTCTGGCAATACAAATGATTCAGAATATTTAAAGTATTCAGAATATTGTTTCACCATCTAGAAATGTGTATTGATTAGAAATTCTCGATCCTTTCGTCTATTCAGTTTATTGGTGTGCTTTACGCGCATAGCTCGGAAACCTCTATTTCTAGTTAAGGGATTTAGAAAATGGCCACTTATTCATTCTAGAGGGAGGCGGTATATTTTTCTTCTCAGTGTAATACTAAAACAATTAAAAGGAAAATATCATAGGAAAGGAAAAAATTATTGCAAATCAGATTTCTAAAATTTAATTTATGTCTCGTTTAACTAAAACAATGTTGGCCAAAGGACAGTTCAAATTCTTATTTTAGATTATTATAATGTCAAATCAAACACCTAAAATTTCGGTCTTGTTATATCCGCCCCTTTTCCTTAGAAATATTTTCAATTTTAGAGATATTTTCGTGGCATTAGTATTTAATGCATCTTTGTATATGTAGACTTGCTAACTATGCTAGTTTATCCGTAATGATATTAGGCCCCGCCTTTTTTTCACGCCAGAATAGGTGTAGAGTAATATTCAGCAATATTTTCTCATGATTAAATATGAAGACTATTGCTCTACAATTATTCTGGTGTGAAAAAAAGGCGGGCCTAATGCCATTACGAATGAACTAGCATAGTTAGCAAGTCTATATATGTGTTATATGGAATATTTTAAAAATAGTCAGCCGTATAATGTTTAAAATACTAGTTGTTAAAACTAGTGTTGCCAGATCTGGCGGATATTTTATTCAAAAATCACCAATTATTTTTAATTGTAATGTTTTGATACGATTGATACTCTATTGTGTATATCAAATATCACTTCTCAAAATTATTGGTGATTAATGAATAAAATATCCGCCAAATATTGCAACACTGGTTAAAACGTCTAGTTAAGCACCTGCGTATATTGACCTTATATGACTTCCTATTTTTCAAAATTTAAAGAGAATATATTTGTAGACTCCTGGCTTGAAATTGATTTATAAGATAAAGCACCTTTTCTTCAGGATATGTTGAAGTGAAAATAAATATATGGGGGAGTGTTGTACCTTGGGACAATTTTCACACTTTAATTTTTAACTTATAAAATTGTGGTTAGATTTGTATTCTAAAGACAATTTTTAAAAAATCCAACATTCTCCTCTAAAATACATTTTTTTTCTTTTTTTTCTTTTCTTTCTTTCTTTCTTTCTTTCTTTTTCTTTTTTTTTTTTTTTTTTTTTTTTACTTTAAACAGTTTGAAAAAAAAAGAAAAAAAAAGTCAGCCATTTGGAGTAGGAAGTGTAAACTGTCCAAAGGTACACCACCATGTTGCACCTTGGGACATGCTTTGTTTTCCCTTGAAGGTGTTTTAAAATTCATGCAAGAGTCTTTGTCTAAACCAGTTTCATGAAATTAATTAATATATTATATATATATTAAGACATTAAAAAAAATACGCTTGCAGATGCATTACACGAATAATAATAAATTTCAAATTTCAAATCTTATTCGTAAATTAACCAAGTATTTATAAAGTCCCTATTTTAACATAATATGATGTAAAGTCAACTGTTAGATTTCTCGTTCAGACCTCAGTGGGAGTTGAACACTCGAAAATATCATAATTTTTATATCCATAAATACATCTGTTGGTGATCTCTGTTCAAATGAAAAATTTCATTTTTAATAGTCTTTAGTACTTCAGATCAACGGCGTAAACGGTTTTTCTAGAGGTGCAAACATAGAAATAAATATATTTATATTATTCCTATTATTTCCGATACTTTTGCAAAAAAGATAATTTTTCTGTATCTATTTTTCTAATGTGTCTGTGGTTTGATCATATTCAATATTGACCTCATCTGTATTTGATAAAATTGGTTTACGAGTATCAGATTCTGAACTTCTAATTTGTTATGTTTGCCTTACCCCCCCCCCCCACCCCCACCCCTGCCCACCTGGATGCAGTCGTTTTCTATTTTGCAGTTTCAATTTCAATTTTACATGAAAATCTGTTAAATGAAAAATTTTACTTTTCTTCTATCGCCGTTGTTTTTATCAAGATGAAGCTTTCGGAAATGCCCGAATCATTATTGGCAAAGTCACATTTTGAAAATCTGAAGATGAACATGCTATACATACTTGTCGCATTTACTGTTGTAGATTCAACAGCTTTGCTTAACAATTGAGTTGAATTATTTGGTTTATCGGGTATATAGGAAGTTATCCTAAAAGATTATAAATTATTATATAAATTATTATTATTAGAATGTTATAATAAAACATACTAAAAGATATTTATATTAAAACAAAACCTAAATTATTGAGAACTATGTATATGACACATTTTGTTCCTTGGGACATGTCCCAATGTACAATTAACACATGGCCTAAATAAAATCAAAAGTGTGGTCAATCAAAATGCAGTATCATTATTTTCTCATAACCGAAGGATTTAAAAATATTCTATTCAATATCAATTTAAAATCGAATAGAATAAATTTACAAATATTAATTCAAATATCGAAATTAAAATGGCCCACCAGCGACCGAGCCGTCTGCGCTCAAATCTGGTAGGTGAGAGATTCCAGTTTCGATCCCAGGTCATGCTAGGCGCCTAACCGTTCGGAGTTTTCCATGGTTTTCTCCGACACTTGCGTAAATACGGGATAGGAGCCCTTAAAGAGACTTCCATGGAAGGCACTACACGTCAGGCCCAGGATCCTAGAGCATTTAATCGGCCATATTCTCAAACACCAAACACCAACAATGAAATTAGAATACGAATTTACTTTTAAGTGGCGAAATTTTCTTTCACTTGCTAAGTCCTGTGTTTAGCGTTTCTGATGATGTCTTTTACAGATCTGTTATCTATCTGTTAGAATCATACTTCTAAAAAAATATGATGCTGCTAATAGGCAGGGCGCGAAATTTCCGCTCGCCAGCTCGCCATTGGCGAGTGGAATTTTTATTCTGGCGAGTAAAAATTTGGTCTCGTTATCGATGGAATTCTTACACGATACGGTGACAGAAAACATTATTTTTATGGCTTTAAATATGGCAAACTTTTACCATCTTATAACCTCATATTTAACCTCTCCTTTTTAGATTCTCGGAGAGTCGAGTCTGTGTGTGCACTGCCCTAGATCACTCCAGCATGGGAAAGGAAAAATGCTTAGTGCATACATAAAAGTTTTGATCTCTTCGGCAGTTTGTTTCGTTTTTCGAACTGTTATTTCTTCCGTTATCTATATTATAATCATGTTAAAAGAAATGAATTTGACCAAAGCTTGATACCCCGCCTAATAGGCTATCCACCGTTCACTTCGATATATTTACCTCATTCTAATCTATTAATTTATTTTTTCAGGGTCGATTCTGTTGTTTAGTTTTCATGCTACTATTTCCAATGCAGCAATCCTCAAAATTCATATTTATATGAAAAATTTACAATTTCGCTATGTTGATAAAATCGTAAATTACCAATAATTTACAAAATTTTCCTATTAGAAAATTTGTATTCAATCAGGTTCAAACAAATATCATAAATGTAATTTTGAAATTGTCTAATGTATTTATGCTCCTCTAAATGGAAGTTTATGCACAATTTTGCCTTATTCTGACATGCTAAGTAAATCGTAAATTACAAATAACTTACAAATTTTCTAAATTGGAAAATTCATAGTCATTAGTATTCATGCCAGTGTCCTAAATAATATTTCAAAAGTAGTCTGACATCTTTACGATGAAAACTCAAAATTGACGTTTATGTGAAATTTTGCCCTATACTGCCATGTTAATAAATTTCCAAAACTAAAATTTCCAATAACTTGTGAAATTTTCAAAGTAGGATATTTATAGTTACTGATGTTCATTCCGGCATAAAAACTGATATTTTATTACTGGTCTGACATTTTTACAGTAAAAAGTTTCCATTTAACTTACGAAGTTTTTAAATTCGAATGTTGCAAATGAATAGGGTTCTTTCCATTGTCGAATGTAATATTTTAAAATTGATCTGAGCTGTCTGCGACAATTTGTTCTTGAGATATCGTGTACACAGACTAACAAACTAACGGACTAATACACTGACAGACACCATACAAATTTTGTCATTTTCGGATTCCTCACACCTGAAAACGTGTAAAAAGGTAAAAAAACAGAAGTCGAAAATTTTCACGATTACCTAAGTTCCCAATACCTATAGTATGATGAGGAACTAATAAGGAAGCTTAATCTTTCATAATAAAAAGATTTTCACAGGATAGTGTTTGACAAAGATTTTTTTTTCCCTTCTTGTTTTCTTTAATGACTCTCTGGATTTATGTTAATAGGCATTTTAATATTTTTCAAATGTCAAATACAATACATTAGAATGATTTTTAATTATCGATGATTATGAAACATGATGATATATGACACACTTCTAATATATATAATTTTAGACATATTTGTAAAAACCTTTCAAATAGTTAGGAAAAATAAAAAACCCAAAATGCATTAAAAAAGAAAAAAAAAAAATGGCAACCCTATTTTGTGGCGAGTAAAACTTTTTTTCGGCGAGTGTTATCTGAGTTGAAATTTCGGGCCCTGCAATAGAAATTACCAATCTCACAAGGTACAGCACTCTTCCTTACACATACACTGAGAAAAAAGTCTGTAACTGACATCTAGAATCTAAATTGTGGCTCTAGAAAAAATAGTTCCATGTCATGCTTATAAATTCTAGTCCCATTGGAAAGCAAGTTCTAGCATCCCCTATTAGAATTCTAGAGCGTTTACCTATATTCTCGAGGGTAAATTTATTTAAAAATCTCTGCAAATAAATGAAACTACAAGAGGCGGGTTTCTGCAACTATAATCTTGGTTTATTACCAAATTCTAGAAAATCAAGCGAGAATTTCTCGCAATATAAATGATTCAGAATATTTAGAGTATTCAGAATATTGTTTCACCATCTAGAAATGTGTACACTAGAAGTTCTCGATAATTTCGTCTATTCAGTTTATTGGCGTGCCTTATGTGCATATCTCGGAAATCTATATTTCTAGTTAAGGGATTTAGAAAATGGCCAC
Source organism: Salticus scenicus (assembly GCA_963930645.1). Lineage (NCBI taxonomy): Eukaryota > Metazoa > Arthropoda > Arachnida > Araneae > Salticidae > Salticus > Salticus scenicus. The sequence goes on from OZ005659.1 coordinate 152,129,132, forward strand.
TTATTCATTCTAGAGAAAGGCGGTATATTTTTTTTTCTCAGTGTAGAACATGGCAGTGAACTGTTTTGATCAGAGATCAACCTTAGATATCTGGCATCTTGGAAAGTTTATTGACCAAATTCAAAAAAAAAAAAAAAAAAATTAGTAGTTTAAGTTTTAAAAATCTGAAAGCCCGTCTCAATTTATATCACAGTCAATTATATATGTAATCCGCAAATCTCTCTAATCCGCAATTGATTTTTGAATGTAAACAAAGAAATTTACAGCTGCCATTTCGAAACAATTAGCAACTTTTCTCACATTTTTTACTTTTTTTAAATCAAATTTTTAGCTTAATCCTTGCTTTCAAACACGATTGGAAAAAAAAAAAAAACAGTAAGATGCTTGTATTTATTATCCTGCAATTCATGCAGACTAGTGCTAAGTCAAGCGAAAGACTATAAAAACTTATAACAAACTATTATTAGATTAATGTTTAACAAAATTAAAAATAATCTGTTATGAAAATATTATGTCTGTACTTAATAAAATATTTTCTTTTGTATTTTTTAAGTAAAACGTACGTTTACATTTTTTTGGTATGTATTATTTGAATATGCTTAAATTATTCACCATCATATATATCAATATGGCTGATTAGTTTTATTAATATTAAAGAAATATCTTACTCTAACATTTATTAGAAAATCGTCTTTCAATTTTGATGCCAATTTATGAATTAATAATAACAACTGACTTTGTATCTGCAAAAGAAAATGTAAACAAAGACAATGACCTCTAATCTGCAAATTCCTATAATCTGCACAACCTCTGGACAAATCTTTTGCGGATTAGTGGGAGTTGACTGTATATAAACTTATTTTTCATCAATAACTTTCTTCAAAGTGTACAAAATGAAACCATCTGCCCCAAAGTAATTATCATTAACTCCTGAACTCTGCGTTTGTCATTTAAAAACTACCCTACAAGCTGCTACTCAATGAAATATAATCGTATTATAATTTTTAGTGTATATACGCAAGTTTTGTTACAAATAATTATTGAATTATATCGAGATTACTCTTCCAAAGACGGGTATTTGTCAAATATAAGCTGCCTGTTTGTTTACACAGTATTTATCATAGACAAAAATGTGAACATTTTCAGAGAAAATAAGTTTAATGCATATTGACGGAACACATGTGATGTTTACTTACGAACTTTTATAAAATAAATAAAATTGATTCTCTTGCCAGTAGTCAAACGAAGAAGAAAAAAAAAAAAAGATTTTATTAATTAAATTAGAAATATAAATATGTATATAAATCTGCTGTGATACAGACTTTTGAAAAATTGAAGAATATCTGTAATAACAGCACTACCTCTCTCATGATATATGCATGAAATTAAAAATATTATCGTTTATCATCATATACACCACTGCTAAAAAAAAAAAAATGCAACTTTGCCGCCAGACATTCGCTGTAATTACAGAAAAATAAGTTTTGTCAACGTAATTTTTCGTAATTTACTATATTTTCCTCAAATTACAAAGAATTTCTGGCTTTTTAACAGTGCAAATTAAGCTTCCTGCAATTATAACTACAAGATGTCGCACAAAATAAAATATGCATTTGAAAAATTAAATGCTGGATAAAATTAGAAGATAGTCTGCCATTTTATAAGCACAAAAGGTGAGTCAGCATGGCTTTACAATTTAACCATATTACATGTCAAATTTTGTGTGCTTATATGCACTAGAAGTGAGATTTAGCTATTGAGCACAAATGAAAAAAAAGTGACTGGACAGTGTCACAAATTAACCACGTGCACCAAATTAAATCAGCAAAGTTTTTCATTATAAGTAGTTCATGTGTTGAATTAGATACACTTATGTGCAATAGAAACTGTGACATAGCCCTTTTGTTAATGAGAAGCATTGTAACATAATTACACTACCTGCTGAACTATGCATACCAAAATATAATTAATACTAATTTATCGTAAAATCAAGTAAATTATAAAGTTTTATGAAAATGCCGTGTAGTTATGAAAGTACAGCACATGTAACATTTCGTAAATCATATACAGACATTTTCTAAAAATATAAAAATAAAAATAAATAAATAAATAATAATTCAAGACATCTAAAAACGTAAAAAACCCTTAAAAAGAAAATAATTTCTTCATTTTATATATATATATATATATATATATATATTTACCCAGCCTTTTATCATGTATTACTCAGCATACATCTCATTAAATTCGTATAAGTTTTAACTAATATTGAAATCTAATTATAATAATTATAAATATTGTTATTTCAGATAACAGTATAATTTTATATAATTGCAAAATGGCAACAACAGACAGAAAAAAACCCGAACGTTATTAAATGTACCTTAAAAATTTTATTTTAATTAATTCTTTTAGATAAATATATTTTAATGCTAACATTTCAATTTCATAAAGAATTTCACCGTAAAGCAGAATAAAAATAAAATAAAATAGAAAATAATGCAAGTTTATTTGAATTTTTTTTCTGTCTGTTAAATAGGATAAAGTAATGTGAAATTGAAATTGTTTTTTACTTAAAGGTATTTTCAGATGTTTTCTCCTTTCAAAATTCAATGAAAATAAAATATACTTCTTTTTAAATTAAATTATATTTCAGAAAACATTTGAAAACACATGCGGAAAGTGAAAAACAGTATAACATACGAGGATGGGTTCATAACATTATTTCCTGAATCAATAAAAAATATGGCATATGCTGTGGTTGTTAGAGACAATCACATTTTTATAGTTTATTTGAGAATAATGTGACATATAGCTCTTAAAAGGGGTTTGCTTTCAGAATTTATTTACTTTTTTTGGGGGGAGTGGAGGGGGAGGGAGTTATTAGAGATAGGATTTTTACTTTCTCTTAGCCATAGGGTCGAGAAAGTATTGTTTTAGGGTCAAATTTTCGAAAGTCAGTTTTTGCTATATTTACATGTTCTGAGGTTCCTTGAATACAAAAATCATGTTTTTAGCGAATGGTCTGTGTGTCTGTGTTATCAGCATATCTCAAGAACAAATAGTAGCAGAAATTCCAAACTCGGTATTCTAAATGTGTATCATATAGGGATGCTCCAGTAAGCTTTTCGTTGCGATAAAGCAAATGATTCGTGTACAACGACACTCAAAAATATTCAAATACATTACGTCGATGGAGGAAATTGCAGGTAAGTAGAGTTTAACATCTATAGACTGCACTAAACTAAATGAAACGAATATATATTTTTTGTAATAGAGATAGTCAACTGGGAAAAAAATTTGTGTATGTAGGAGCCTCGCCTCCCCCCGTGGGGAGGAAGTCCCCCTCGAGGTTAGTAAATTTTCATGATGGGTATCTTTAAAAAGAGCTCGCCAATACCTTTAAAACGAATGGTTGAACCATCGATCTGCGATAATTTAAAATAAAATCATAATATTTTTTTCATTTTTAACATTTTTTTATTTTTATTTTTTTTTATATGTATTATTGAGAATAAATTCAACTTTTTTTTTGGATATTCAGTGTTATACTACTTCTCTAATATGGAAATCGTCAGCATTATCATAAAAGATAATTTGTTTAAATAATAATTTTAATAAAATATTTTTTAAAAACAGAATTATTTTTTTTTAATAAGCGAATTAAATTCTATGCAAATGTAAGTGCATTAATGAAACGGGGTGTTTAGGGGAACAGTAGCCTCCCTCACACAGAACTAATTATCATATAAAACTTTTCCGAAGCCTAATTTGAATTGTTTAACATAGGTTTACATAACAGTACTCGTTATCTTACTTCTTAATATGCAACCTTTATTTATAGTATTAATAAGAGAGAGTAAGAGAAAGTAGTGTGAGGGACACACCAGATTATTTCTTTCCTTTTAATTGTCATTTTATTTTAACAATAATAAATACGAAGAAAATATTTAGATATTACTAATATTTATACATACTTTAAATCTTTCATTTTAATGAATTCTTTTTAGATAAATATATTTTAATGATAACCATACTATTTTATAAAGAATATCTCCATAAAGAAGAAAAATAAAATGAAATAGAAAATAGTGCAAGTTTACCTGAATTTCTTTCTGTCTGCTGAATACAATAAAGTAGTGTGAATTTTAAATTATTTTTACTTCAGGGCATTTTCAAATGCTTACTCGTTTCAAAATGCAATAATAACAAAACATACTTCTTTCGAAATTAAATTATACTGCAGAAAGCATTTGCAAACACATGTAGAAAATGAAAAACAGTATAGCATAAATGTTACATGAAGATGAGCGGCTCACGTTATTATTTCCTGAATTGAGAATGTGTATTGTATATGCTGTGGTTGTTAAATAAATTCACATTTTTATAGTTTACTTGAGAATAATGGGAGATAAAGTTCTTTAAAGCAGTTTGTTGTCAAAATTTATTTTTCTTATTTTTTCTTTTCTTTTAACTTTTCCTTTTTCTTTAGTTTTTACTTCCTTATACAAAGTATAAGGAAGTATAGTAATCCCGATTTGCGAAATGGATTTTGTATTTCACATAGCTCAAAAATGAATGATCGTATAATATTGCGAAATTACATGTGTGACTTTTAGGAAGTCTAGTTGTACACCTGCAACTTTGGTTTTAATACCAATTCAAGTTTCAGAGATATCAATGACTTTACACGAATTTCCGTGACGTCTGTATGTAAGTATGAATGTTTGTGTGTATCTCGCATAACTCAAAAACGGTTGGACGTAGAACATTGCAAGTTGGTATATAGGTTTATTATAACATCTAGTTGTGCACCTCCCTTTTTGAACTTTCAAGGATTTTCCGTTTTGAAGATATTTAGGAAAATTACATTCAAAATGACCAAAAATACAAAGGTTTTCACTATTTTGTATGAACTACCATCATAGAGGTTTCAAAAGAAGTTAATGATAGAGCCAGGAATTATATTGTTATGAAAGTTGAAGACATTTCTGCACGTAGAAAGTTATGCTTAAAGACATAAGCAGGTTCTTGTCGACGAATGCAATTTATTTAATGAATATTCAAGTCGTAGATAGAGTCCTTAACGTATCTCGCATAACTGAAAAATGGTCGGACGTAGAACGTTGCAAATTGGTATGTAAGTTTGTTATAACATCTAGGTTTGCACCTCCGATTTTGGACTATATATTATTTTCTGTTTTGGAGATATTTAGGAAAATCTTAATCATAGTGACAAAAAATACAAAGGTTCTGCCCAGCATCATAGAGATTTCAAAAGAAGCTGGTGATAGAGCCAATAATGATAATGTTATGAAAGTTGAGGACATTTTTGCGCGTACAAAGTTATTCTTAAAGACATAAGCAGGTTCTTTTTGACGGATGTACTTTATTTAATGAAGATTCAGACCGTATATAGAGCCCGTAATTTTATTGTTGTGAAAGTTGTCGACATTTTAGCCTGTAGAAATTGATTCTTTAAAACAGAAATAGGTTCTAGTCGACGAATGTATTTCATTTAATGAATATTCTAAAAATGTAAAAAATTATTATTAAAGGAATGAAAATAATCTGGTGTGTCACTCACACGACTTTCTCTTACCCTGAAATTTAATACTATAAATACAGGTTGGAGATTAAGAGGTAAGATAACGATGTTATGTAAACATATGTTAAACAATTCAAATTAGGCACCGGAAGAGTTTTATATGATAATTAATTCTGTGTGAGGGGGCTGCCGCCCCCCTCAACCCCCCGTTTAATTAATGCACCTAGATTTGTATAAAATTTAATTCGGTTATTAAAAAATAATTCCGTTTTTAAAAAATAATTTATTAAAATTATTATTTAAAAAAATTATCTTTTATGATAACGCAGACTATTTCCATATTAGAGAAGTTGTATAACACTAAATATCCAAAAAAAGTCCATTTTATTCTCAATATTAAAAAAAAAATATACGATTTTTTTTTCTAAGGTTTTTTTTTTTTTTTTCGTTAAAAGTGAAAAAAATCGATAACTTTGTTTTAAGTTATCGCAGATCGATGGTTCAACCATTCGTTTTAAAGGTATTGGCGAGCTCTTTTGAAAGATACCCATCATGAAAATTTACTCCCCTCGAGGGGGGACTTCCCCCCAGGGGGGAGGCGAGGCTCCTACATACACAATTTTTTTTCCCAGTTAACTATCTCTATTACAAAAAAATATATATTCGTTTAATTTGGTTTAGTGCAGTCTATAGACGTTAAACTCTACTTTCCTGCAATTTCCCCCATAGACGTAATGTATTAGAATTCTCTTGATTGTCCCTGTACACGAACCATTTGCTTGATCTTAACGAAAAGCTTACTGTAGCATCCCTATATGATACACATTTAGAATACCAAGTTTGAACTTTCTGCCATAATTTATTTTTGAGATATGCTGATAACAGACAGACACACAGACACACAGACATACAGACACTCAGACACACAGACACACAGACATACAGACACACAGACATACAGACACACAGACATACAGACATACACACAGACCATTTGCTAAAAACATGATTTCCGTACTCAGGGGACTTCAAAACGTGTAAATATAACAAAATCTCGCGTTTGAAAATTTGACCCAAAAACAATACTTTCTCTACCTTATGGGTAAGAGAAAGTAAAAAAGAGGTAGAAAGAAAGAAACTTTACTCACTATATTCTAAATATCCTTATAAATAGAAATTAAAAAGAATTTCGTTGAAGTCACATAAAACTTCTCTTCGTGTCCAAAGTCTTCGGCAACATTCTCCCCACCTGCGTATTATCGGTCTGACTTCCAACTGCTAGCATTCACACCTTAATTAAACATTTCAATTTAGGTGCTAACTGGATGGTAATTAGTATTGGTAGTATTCAAGAATTACGTTTTTCGGACTGATTATCATCATCATTCTATGGCAAAAAGTGACAGTCTCAGGCAATTTTACATGCAAAAATTTTTTTAATTAAAAATAAATAATTAATTAATTAAATTTTTTAATTTTGCGGTTTAGGCTAATTTGAAGGCACTGAAAAATGTTGGTCCCATAAACACATTGGCCCCTTGAGGATCGAACCCAAAACCTTCCCATTATCAGCCTTTATCAATAATCAACTGAACTAAATGACCACGAAAAGTTGTTTTAATTTTACGTTTCTAGCTATAGTGACGAGCATTTCAGAAACTTCTAGATTGTAATAAAAAAAAAAAAAAAAATGGTGTAAAACAACCCCACAACTTTCATTACCCTCTATTATATGTATTATATTCATTTTTTGGAGATGGGATCAAATAAAATAATGTTATAAAAAAAAAAAAAAAGTGTGATCAGAAGACATAAAATTGATCTAACGAAGGAGAAACATAAAATATTTCCGTTAAAAGAAAATTAATTAACGTGTAAAGACATATAAAACAAAGTTTACTTAGAGAGTTAAAAAATAAGAAAAAAAAATGGTAGAGTTATTTTTTGAAGCATCAATTTCTGAGATATAAAACTGACCTACCTAAGCATGATGACTGCTAATTTTCCTGTAATAACCTCGTAATACATGGGAACGGATATCTAAAATGGATTTATGTAACAATTTTCACGAAAATCTTTAGAGCCTTTTTTGCGATACCAAATTTTACCAAAACTTTGTATACCCAATAATTGACCGAAAAATAATAATTACATACAAAAGGATGTTTAAATGGCAGTCAATATGGTGAGTTTGAAAAAAAAATCTGTGCAGCTGTTTTTAAAGGAACGCGCCTGCGAAAGCTGGAATTGAGCTATTTATACAGGACGGCAAGCAATTTTCGTGAACTAACCTTCTATATCATTTGAAAGGTACATAATAAAATGTTTATACAGTAACTTAGAAGAAAATCGTTAGAGCCGTTTTTCAGATATGGACTTACGGTCCAACTTCCGGTTTCCGATGTCCCACTTCCGGTTTTCCAGTTTTCACTAAAATTTGAAAAATTCATCTGTACACCAGACTTGTCTCAATTTTGAAGTTTCGTCGTTCTATCTTTATTAGTTTCGTAGTCATGCCAGCCAGAATCTTCCCAAAAACTTACACACAAACATATCTACATACATACACACACAATGCCCAATTGCTAGAAACAAAAAAATATAAATAAATAAATAAATAAAAGGTGAAAAGGGGACATGTTAATTTATGGACTAAAAAAATCGTAATCGCTAAAAATTGGACAGATTCGATATGGTATTATATTACTAAATAATATAATAATGAATTTTGTGAGCTTGAGAAGCTCTTATTTAAAGTTTAAGAATTAAAAAAGAAAAATAAATAAATAAATAACACCGCTGTGTAATTTTTCCAAGCTTTATACAGTATTTCTATTTTGTAATCATAATTATAAATTTTCTTATATGTTATTTAGTTCTAAATAAAAATTAGCACTTGCATATAGTTATTGATTTTAATATTATTTGCTGTGAATATGTTAAGAAAATAGAATTATGTATGTATATGTATATCCTGCAATAGTGAAGTCAATGTTTTTTATTTGTCTTGTATTCATCTTCTTTTTTGATTTTCTGTCTGTATAGGTTTATTCCTCATTCAAATGACAACTAATGGTTACTTGTGGTGGTATGTTGAGTGTACTTTTTTAACAGATTTTTTTTCAATCACAGTTTTAACTAATTAACTTAATGCTTCTTAGTTACTCATTTTCTCTCTTGATTTGTGGTTAGTAAATAGTCTGGACATGAAGCAAAGAGAATTTCAGTTTACGCTTGCATGTTTCGATTTCTTTAATGCATTTCATAACGTTAGGAATCAAACATTCCTTCATATGTTTCCAAATATCTAGATTTTCTTCATCTTTAATTGGATTCATAGTAGCTTTGAGTTTGATAATATCAAATGTTTAATCTGGAAACTCTCTTAAAATTAAATATTTTATATATTTTAAAATTTATTTATTAATTTAACACGCTTTTATTAGCTTCACCCTGTATGTTTGTTTGTATGTATGTTTGTAACTGCTCTGGGAGCAAACAAAAAAATTATATTGTAAAAAAATACTTTCCCTACGGGAACGATGTGGCGTTGTGGTAAGGTTCCGCGCTACGAACCTAAAGGTCCAGCGCTCGATCCCAGTCATGGGAGATTTTTTAAAAATGGTTTTTGTTTAATTCTAAGTTATTTTAATTAAAGATTTTAAATGTATGTAAATATTATGGTGTGTCACTCACACGATTTTCTCTTACCCTGCATTTTAATACTAAGATAGATATTTTGTGCTTTTTTAGTTCACATTTCTATAAAAGCGTGTTCTTTAATTTTTTAAAACTATAATATTATTTAAATATATATATATTGAATTCATATTTGGTAATAGTTTTATAACAATTCGAAATTTTATTATACACACATATATATATATATATATATATATATTGCCAGTATGTAAATAATATGTTAAAATAAGAAAAAATACGTTGATGACGTTAAAACCCGTTTCTCCGGATTATTTGAAATTCAACCGAAAAATGTGTAACAAATTATTCGTTTAAAACTCTTTGCAATTTAGCTGTTTCCTAATATAATTTTTACGTTTACAATAAAGAGCCATATATTATTTATACATTTAACTTGATAATTAAACTTTTCTGAAAAAGTAAAATTAACAATATTTATTCTAAATAAAATCTGTTTAATTACTTTGACAATTAAATAGTCTAATCTAATACTGAATTAATAAAATTATAGATACTAATAAAGTATTAAGCTATGAACTCTTACCTATAATATTCAAACTTAAAATGCTTTGAACGGATCTCCTATGTTTAAACTCGATTTCACATTTATATACTCCAGCATCTTGTGATGATACCGGATCAATCCTTAATGCAATGGGATTCAAAGATAAGTCTAGATAGAAACGTCCTTCAGTCTCTGATGAAGGGAAATGCCTTCCTTTATGAATGATTGATGCGTCAGTTGATAGAGAGACATTCAAAGACCGAACGTCTAGAGTATATACGGGTTTGTGAAGTGAACTATGAAACCATCGAAGAAGATTAACTATTCCATGTACTCTCTTAGCAGATATAAATGCACGACATGGTAAGGAAACTGACTGGTCAACAACTGCTGTTATTTCTGTAAAAACAAAAGGACAAATGTATTAACAAAATCTGCTAATAGATAATAAATAATTAGTAAATGAGGGCAACATTTTTATATATTACTAAATTTTCTTCACTGTGTAAAAAAATTAATTTTAAAATGTTTATATTACTATATATTTATTTTCCATAACCGATTCAATCTGTAACATTTTATTTTTCAAATTTAGCGGTTCACTAGGGTTGTTGTTGTTGTTGTTGTTGTGGGAATTAAGGTCTACGGAATGCATTAGGATCCTAGGCATGAGGGGGAGAGCCTCCATGGTGGTCTTTATAAGTGGTCCTAGTACTTGTTTAAGCAAGGTTCGGAGAAAACTAAGGAAAACTCCGAACATCTAAGCAGACGAACGCGAACTGTGATCGAACCCGGCGCCTCACGTCTATCAGTTTTGAATTCAGAACCGCTCATCTTCTGGTGGGCGCGGTTTATTAGTGATAACGACTGCTGGAATACTTTTACATATTACACGACATAGTTATAGTGTTACTGCATGGAATTGTAAATATATATATATATATATATATTATATAATTTAATTATTTATGTAGGGATCTAACATTGACGCAAATTTCATGCCAGAATTCCTTTAAAAAAATTTCCGTACCTACAAATTCTTCGAATTAAAAAGAAGATAATTTTGCTTATGTGAAAAATTTTAATTAATAAAAACAGACATAATCAGTCATTCAAAAGAAAATTTTCCAGCTAACATAATGAATAATGTTGATAACGAATTTTTCCAGGTCGATATAATTAAGAGCATTTCTTTATTAGGAGGTAAATGGTAATCACGGAAGCAGCATGGAAACAGTAATACATTGTAAAGCTACACTGCTACTTTCTTATTTTCTCCCCATAAAGAGTTATGCTTAAAAATTTTACCCAAAACAAGTCCTGTGGATTTAAATATCTATTATGTTTTCTTTTGAAGTAATCAATCAACATCATCTACTTAGACGCATTCTTCTGAAATACACTCTATAACACACACACACACAAAAAAAAAAAAAACGTACCAAGAACAAGTGGAGACAAAAATTCGTAGATGGGGGTGGAATGGGTGGTCCGAATGGGACAATTGGTAGATGTGATGTACAGGCAAAGAAAAACAATTGCTTACAGTTTCAGAAAATTTTAATGATTTAATCAAGAGAAAAGACCTCACAAAGTAAACAAGTCAATAAGGCGTTGGTCCACTTCTGGCCCTTATGTAAACAGTTATTCGGCTTGGTATTAATTGATAGAGTTGGCAGATGTGATCCTGTGAAGTATCATGCCGAATTCTGTCCAATTGTTGCGTAAGGCTGGTTAAATCCCGAGCTGGTTGTAGGACCCTTTTTATGATGCTCCAAACGTCCTCAGTGCAAGAGAGATCCGGCGACTGACCCCACAGAGCCGCCTATCTCAACCCCACAGAGCCGCCTATTAAGGGTATTTGAAGTCACTAAAGTGCCAGTTGCACGTAGGATCGACTATAATGATGAACTGGTGCTTGATTCCATCAAAACCTGTATGTATGTCAATTTGTGTCCAGTTTGCATTACTCCTTCTTGGTGCGTCCTTTTTTTTGTTATAGAGTATATTACAAGTATTGTCTAAAACAATTACAGATAATTTCTCAGTTGTTGTAATAACCCAAATTTGTATGTTTGTCGTATCATTTTTTAATAATGATAAATTATGCATTATAGTAACATATATGGAGCATTTAAGAGCCTGATTCTAAACAAGAATCATTATCATTTTTTAATAAAGTCATAAGCTTAACTTTATATTTTATTTAAAATTACATTGCAGCTTTTGTTTTTTAAATTAAATTCTAGATTTTGCTTGCTTGCCACATCTTTAAAATTTTCTAGGAAATACTCAATTACCCAGTAGTATACCATAAGTAAAGGTAACATTAAAATTCGTAAAGTTACGAAGATATATTAAAAAATAAATACATAAATAAATAAAGATTTTACTTGAATAACTTCGAACTTAACATTTTTACTTTCTCTTACCCATAGGGTCGAGAAATTATTGTTTTAGGGTCAAATTTTCGAACGTAAGTTTTTGTTATATTTACATGTTCTGAGGTGCCCTGAATACGAAAATCATGTTTTTAACAAATGGTCTGTGTGTCTGTCTGTGTAACTGTCTGTCTGTGTGTCTGTCTGTTATCAGCATATCTCAAGAACAAATAGTAGGAGAAATTCCAAACTCAGTATTCTAAATGTGTATCATATAGGGATGCTACAGTTGAGATGAAGCAAATGGTTCGTGTACAGGGACACACAAAAGTTTTCAAAAAACATTACGTCTATGAGGGAAATTGCAGGTAAGTAGAGTTTAACATCTATAGACTGCAGTAAACCAAATGAAACGAATATATATTTTTTGTAATATAGATAGTCAAGTGGGATTATTATTTTTTTTTAACAGAGAATTATTTTTTAATAACCGAATTAAATTCTATATGAATGTAGGTGCATTAATGAAACGGGGGGTTCAGGGGGGTGGTAGCCCCCCCCCCCCCCCTCACACAGAACTAATTATCATATGAAACTCGTCCGACGCCTAATTTGAATTGTTTTAACATATATTTACATAACAGTGCTCGTTATCTAACCTCTTAATCTCCAAACTGTATTTATACCATTAAATTTTAGGGTAAGAGAAAGTCGTGTGATTGACACATCAGATTATTACTACGGTTCCTGAGAAAATATGTTTCAGTGAGTAAAATGAATCGTCTACGATAATAAGTTCAAATGCAAATTATCAGCATTGTATCATAAATAAGTCTAAAAATTATTTTTAAAGAATGCAGTTGATTACTAAAGTACGAATGCATGTTTTCATTTAACTTATGTTAGTTTTGTGTAAACATCCTGAAATACTCTGTTATAGTATCCTTCATTTGAACGAAAACTGATTTTAAGACAATTAAGAGTAATTTATATACGCTTTTAGTCATCTGATATCTTGATAACTATTATTAGTGCAATACTGAAATTTTATCCATGAAAATTTTTCACTACGAGACGCGTTCCTCTTACTAAAAATTTCCATACAGTCACCATAAAAAAAAAAAAAATGTAATATATACACATATATACAGAGTGTCCCATAAGTGTGTAGACAATTTAAAATTTCATAACTATTGAATGAATTTATAGAAATGAACGCGGTTTGAAAAAAAAAAAAAAAATCTTTCTCGTAAAAGGTATTTTTTTTTTCTTTTTTTAAGAAAAAATAATAATTAACTTATTTGTCGATAGAGGGCCCTATGCATGACCTGATCACCTATTTTCATGAGAAACTGTGCTTATTCGCGTGCAAATGTTTACAGGTAAGTAAATCCTATTCTACGTATTCGGTGTCACAGCAAATTACAGTTTGCAAAGGAGTTATAAGACCTTTGCAGCTTCAGTTGGCGGTTCTTACCTGAGGGAAAACATCTTCAACAATAACGCTTTATCCACCAAGTCAGCATTGCAATTAAAACTTCATGTATGCACGTAGCAGTCAAGATAAGAAATAAACTCTTCTAATCTCAAAATTGTGCCATTTATAGGATTTCAATTTGCATATTTCTCTTTTACACCCGTGCGAAAAATTTAAATATTTGTTTAACAATCGTCGACAAAAAATGTAACTATATATATATATATATATATATATATATATATATATATATATATATATATATATATATATATATATATATATATATATTTTTTTTTTTTTTTTTTCTTTACCAAAACAAAATACCCCTTCACGAGAATATTTTTTTCGCAAACCGCGTTCAATTCTATCAATTCAATTCAATAGTTATGAATTTTTAAAATGTCTGCATAATTATGAGACACCTATATATATATATATGTATATGTATATGTATATTGTGTGTGTGTTTTTACTTATATTGAATCTCTGAAATTTTTAATTAATTTTATAATATATATATATATATATTATTTTTTTTGTACAAAATTTTGTAACTTGTTGTATATGTCGAAGAGTAATATTTTTAAATTCAGGAGCCGTCTCTTATTGTCGTCTTGGTTAAGAACAATTTATTACGCTAGTGCACTAGACCTATGGCTGGAATACCCTTTGTGCAGATTCCGTTGTATGGGGTCCTATTCCCTACTTAAGCGAGATTTTGAGAAATCCACAGAAAACTCTGAACGGTCGGTTAGTTATCGAACCTGGCACTTCCTGTGTACCTTGTTTGAGCGCAAAACTGCTCAGCAGTGGTGGGACACGGCTTTCTGAGCAAAAAAAAAAAATATTGTGTTTGTGTACAAATAAATATTTAAAAAGAGGTAATTTGAATTTTTGTTGTGGAATTTAAACTTAATTGCAACAACATATTACATATATCATTAATAAATACTTGTGTTAAAAATGTCTTAGACTATTGCTTAATACCACACAACTGTACGCAAATTAGACAAGATGACATTTTCTCTATATACACAGTCCTTGTCTCAGTAAATGAATGAAGAATATCTTGAATAAAGGAACATGGCCTTTAGTTTCTGCATAAAAATACAAATTATGTCATACAAATTGTATTAACACAATGCCTTGTAAAATAGATTACATTATGTTCCAACATTAATTAATTTATTGGGCTTCCTTCCCATTGCTAATTTATTCTCTGTATCGTCACAACGTATAATTGCGTGCAATTGATTTAATTACGTGTATGATAAAGGATATAAAAAAATTCCCTTTTTGACAACTTAATCATTTGAGATAATTAATGGCTTTTGCTTCAAATATTGACATCATTATGATAATGTGATATTTAACATTGATTTCCCCGTGTTTTACTTCAAAGAAATACGCTGTTTATTGTTATAGAAAATGACGGCTGGTGAAGTAATATTTACAAAGTATATTTATTTATTTTCATGTAAATGTTAAACATGATACGTATTTTTAATATATTATACGATTTAAAATATGGGTATATTTAAATATAAACAAGTGTTTAAGAAAGTGTGTAAGTCAATTTGAAGTCCGGCGAAGGTTGGATCAAGGAGCTAAGAAAAGTAAGAGAAGCTGGAATTATTGAAAAATCACACGAGTCTGTTGCAGGAGAATTCAAACCTTCACCGGACTTCAAATTGACATTACTGCTATTCACGTAATTAAAATACTTAACTGTTGACTGTAAAAGGAAAAATATTTAGAAACTGCTCTCTGGAAAGGAGTAATAAAAATCCCTGATGATGCTTTGGTATTTCAAAGCGAAATGCTTCGGATAAAAGTTTTAAAATATTTAAAACAAAATTTAATTTTACGTGTTTTAAAAGTGTTTTTAATATAAATAACAAATGCCACGTGTTTAATTTAACTCTTTTTTATTTCTTTTAACCATAAGGTGGAGAAATTATTGTTTTACGGTCAAATTTCCAAAAGTGAGTTTTTGTTATAGTTACACGCTTTGAGATCCCTTAAATCCGAAAATCATGATTTTAGCGGTTAGTCTCTGTGTGTGTATGTGTGTCTGTTTGTGATCAGCATCAAGAACAAATCAGCGTATCTCAAGAACAAATAATAGCAGAAAGTCCAAACTCGGTATTCTAAATGTGTATCATATAGTGATTCTACACTAAGTTTTTCATTGAGGTGAAGCAAATGGTTGGTGTACAGGAACACCCAAGAGAATTCAAATACATTACTTCTATGGGGGAAATTGCAGGTAAGTAGAGTTTAACATCTATAGACTGCACTAAACCAAATGAAATTAATATATATTTCTTATATGCGTAAAAACATGTCTCATGCAGAATAGGGTGGGGATTTTATTCACTGTTCGTTTACAGGGCTACACATAAGAACTAGATTATAGTGTGACAATAGTTGAAAATTGGTGGAAGTGTATTTCAGGTTGTGCCATGTATTAGTACTATAGGACTGTAATTAGGTGCACCATGTGGTTTGTACATATTATTCAAAAGATATACAGGTCTACAAATATTTAAGCGATAACATTCTTTTTTATTATTAGTGTAAGTATTTTACTATAATATTTTACCATGTCCAGGAAAGCCGCTCAGGAATTGAAATGAATTCCTCATAGACATATGATAAATAATGCATGTTTTTAAGCTAAATATTCATTGCTTGTTTTTTGCATATTTACACGTTTTGAGGCTTCCTGTTTAGCGAAGTCAAGTTTTTTTAACGTTTGATCTTTGTATGTGTGTATATAAGAAACGTTTACGAATAATTTCTGGAGATCCAAAAGCTGTATTTTCAAATTAATATAAGTTTGTTGCTGAGAAAGTTTGATCAAGGAATGTTGCCTCAATAATTTTAAGTGAAATTTCAATTTTAATAACAGATTTAAATTCTATATAAATGTAGGTGGAGTAATGAAACGGGGGGTTGAGGGATGCGGTAGCCCCCCTTATACAGAACTAATTATCATATAAAACTCTTCCGAAGCCGAATTTGAATTATTTTAACATAGGTTTACATAACAGTACTCGTTATCTTACCTCTTTATCTAAAACCTGTATATGTAGTATTAAATTTCAGGGTAAGAGAAAATCGTGTGAGTGAAACAACAGATTATTTAGAGATAATTTGAATAATTTATTCTCTAAATCATACAAATAAAAATCCTAATAAATATATAGCTAAACAAATAACTTATTTTTTTTTCTTTAACCTAGCGTATCATTTAACATTAAGATCTTTATTCAATATTTCGAATCAGTAATACACTTCCTAAGTACTACATTCACATTAATATCTAATTTATGACTGTTTTATTTTTTCTAGTTAAATCCATGAAACTGTTTTCTTTATAAATATATTTCTCACAACAATAGAGAGGTACTATTTGCGTATTTATTTCTATTTTTCGCCACACTAAGTTAAAAGCATCCCAAAATGAAACAGACTGGCACATGTAAAATATGTAGAATATAAAAACTTAGTAACATTTTTTCAATAGTAGTTTTCTTTTGAAACGTTAATGGACATGTATATTTTAATGGATCAGAAACATACATGAAATGAGTTGTCTTATAAAATGTTTTCGTTTGAGTAACAGTTTTATCATTCTACTAGTAGATATTTCCCTTAGTTTTGATAGCTGGGATTTACAAGTTTCCGAGAATTTCTGCTTTAAAACCTGATAAACCGGAGGTTCTGCGTAAAAACCAAATTTGCACTCATCAGTTTATCTGTTTAAATTTTTACGTGGTTTTTTCCATAATGCATTTTTTAAAGGCTAAAACAATGAGAAAATCCCAAGGAAGTCATTTCAAGCATGCTTAAGTACATTGAGATAACAACTAGACTTTAAAGATTACACCCTCTTGAGATAGCCCATCTGGTGGCTTAATGTCGAGTGCCTTGTCCTCAATCAACAGGTATCGAGTTCAAATTTCGGTTCAAGTATGAGCGATGATAGTTGTTTTTTACTCATATGATATCTTCAAGACTATTATTATTACAATATTGAAATTTTATACATGAACATTTTACACTACGAGACGTTTTCCACTAACTGAAAATTTTTATATTGTGACCAGAAAATAAATAAATAAATGCAATATATATATATATATGTGTGTGTGTGTGTGTGTGTGTGTGTGTGTGTGTGTGTGTGTGTGTGTGTGTGTGTGTTCAGGGTGTCCCATAAGTCTGTAGACAATGGACCATATTTTTGGGACGTCATGGTCACGTGACGCGGAGAAATAATGATTTTACCCACAATATAAGGCGTGCTAAAAAGCAAGATCACTTTTTTCTTCTATTTTATGTAACGCCCACAGCAAGCCCACTTAGCAAAAAGATTAAGTAACATTTGAATAGAATATGACAATATAGAATTATTTGAACAGATGACAACTTTTCCATGTTAGCCCATCTGGTGGCTTAATGTTGAGTGCCTTGTCCTCAATCAACAGGTATCGAGTTCAAATTTCGGTTCAAGTATGAGCGATGATAGTTGTTCAGAATTTACTTTAAGTAATAGGATTGGGTCTCTTTATTTATTATGGGTCAAAAATGACAGTTGGGTGACAAAATAAATGAAGCCGTCTATCTGATGACCATTCAGCATGTTGTAGATTTCCATCACCATCTTACAGACAAGAGCTAGAAGGTATTTAAAGCTTAAAATTTGTTAGAGTACAATTTGACTAATTATGATTATCTCTTAATTGTCTTGGTTAATATATTAGACTGCAAATTCACTAAAGAAAGAAATAATCAATTATTTCTTCTGGAAGTTGCCAATAATATTCTAGAAGAATTAATAATTATCCAAAATAAATAAATAAATAAAAAATATACAAAACTTATTAAAATACACTTTTGCATTTCCCACCTGTTTATTTTTAAAAGTGGTCATTTTATTTTTATTGAGATATTTATTGAGTTTCTGTAAATGTATGTGTACTTAAATATGTAAAAAATAACTTTTAAGTTTCATTTTACTTTTGTAATATTGGTAGTTAAGACACGGGTTAGGCAAGCCTCGCAGCGTTCCTAAAATTTTTACGCTTGTTTTATTTTATCGTCACCACTATTTTAAAACAATATATATATATATATATATATATATATATATATATATATATATATATTTACATAATAGCGTTAACGGGTTAAAATGAACTAATGATTTGCAATTTTTACAAGACTATATGATGTATTTTATATATGTAAGATTAGTTTCAACTTCTATATTGTTTATTAGAACTGAGGGCCTATTAGTCTCAATCTGGGATTTTTGCGTTGTCGTTTTCGATAGTTGGACATTTATCGAAATCTAAAATTTATCGAAAATATAATTGAAAAATTTGAAAGCGATGTTATAATTGTGAAGAAAAAAAACTAATAGTCCTCCGTCCTAAACTAAATTCTGCTTTTGCCAGAATTTCATATAAATCTTTTTTTTTTTTCAAAGAAAAAGAAAAGAAAATTAATAATAATCAGTATCGTTACAAGAGATATCGAAAACGTTTTTTTTTTTAATAATTTTGAATTAGGAAATAAATAGTGCGCGTGCAATAATATGAAATAAAAATAAATAAAAATATGAATTTAATGATTAGATTTTTATATAAAACACGATCGCGTGCTGTCATAATTATAAATTAATATAAATAAGCAATTATAAATTAATATAAATAATTTAATGAAAGTTTAGAAGTTAGAATTTCTAATTTTATTATTATTTTATTATTATACTTTCAAAATTAAGAGATCAGATCGGTTAAAATAATTGAAAATTTACATACCTGTTACACATACCATTGTTTGGAAGATGTTAAACAATAAAATACAAATTAGAAGATGTATTGTAACTGTCATTTCTTCATTATTACACGGATGAAAGACTAAGCAGTTTCTATGGGAAATAAAAAGGTAAATTATGAATAACATATAATATCAATTTATTTTGTTTTATTGTTATTACTAGATAAAACATAAAAATAGTCTTGAAAAATGCTCTTTATTTTGACTTTGATAATAAACATACTGAATGCATAGACCCCCCCCCCCCCCAAAAAAAAAAAAAAAAAAAAAAAAAAAAAAGAAGAATGCGTTCACACTAAAATGATTTTTCTCCTCATTATTTCACTTTTTTAAACCTATTACTTGTTATTTTATTACTTACATATTACTTTTAATTTTACATATTTTTTAAGAAAATCCCGTTAAATATAAATTTATAGATTTCATGTTATTATTTACAAGTCTAACTGTTTTTGTTCTTTTTTCTATTATATCATAAAAACACATATTTCAGTAAATAATTTTATACATATAAAAAATGATAACTTAGTTAAGGGGAGTGTGCTTTCATAAATAATATAAATAAATGTATTTCCTCAAGTAGTGATATGTATTACGCAACTTTTCTTTTCTTACAGGAAAAAATAAATGTTCGGAAAAAGAAAGACAGCCTTCAAGATGTAAATCTGACCTATTGAAAAAAGATACATGTGCCCATGAACTAATCTGACTTTAGGCGATTTAATTCACCTGCTGCATTCTCGAAGAAATAAGGAAAAAAAAGTTTCTTCTAATGATGAAGAATATTAATGGTATTGCGTGTTTCGTAACTTTACAACTCATAATGCAAACATCATGGTTATTATGAAGAAGGCATTTCGACGTGGTGTTAAATCTGTTCATTTTTTATGTTTACACGATACCATTCGGGAATAAATTTAAACATTTATCACGTAATTTTGCAAATAATCCCATAAATTAGAAAAAAAAAAAAGTAATGCACAGGGAAACACATAAATCGTAAAATATTAGGGTAATTTTTTGACTACAGATTAGTTTTGATTACAGAACTTAACCATTAAAAAGGAGATTTTTTTTTTTTCCTTTTCAAATATTTTTTTTTTTTTTTTAAGTTATAGCAGTATGTTTTCGTAACTGACACATAAATTGAATACTTTGATTTTAAATATGTACAAAACATAAGTGCTATTTTTTAAAATAATGGTTTATATACAAATACCGGCTCATTTATTTTTATAATGCTTACGTAAAGTAGTTTAAGGAAAAAAAAAAGAACCAATCAAAACAAAATGACTGTTTTCTCTCGCATACTGTAATTCGCAGATTTGTTTTCATTTCTTTATTTCTTTATTTTTTATTTACTTTTTCTTCTTTACGTAAACGTAAGTAAGCATTGGTGTTAATCTTCCCAAAAAATAACAATTTTTTTCTCAAAATTGGTTTTAAAAGTATTAAAAATTTGGGTACAAAACAAATTTTCTTTAAAATCAAAAGTTTAATCATGATGTTACTATTGTTTGCCTTTATACAAATTACATATACATATATCAAACAATTAATTTCTTATTAGTAAACTGAAGAAGATAGACCTATAACAATTAAAATGTAATAGTACTATTTTTTATTATCTTATTGGGTATTTCTCTCAGAAATCTGTTAAACTTAGCAAACCTCCGGGGGCTGGAAATACTAGCGGAAATGATGATTTAAATTGTATTTACTTTTTATTTTTTATTTAATCAAGATATTAATTTTATGTATATAAACTAGTAGGCTTTGCCCAATTCGATGGTCACTATATTTAAAGAAAACTCTTTTCTATATCGCTTTTTACACAAAAATTGAAATATATATATTGAAATTCCTCAAAAGCTCGCTTCGGGTTCCCGCTGCCTTCAGCATCGACTTGCTCTTGGACATGATCTCGGTTGCCTGTTCCTATTATCTGTTAATAGGAACAGGCAAGTACCCACTGGTAAGCCATTGGGCTTTCTAAATGGAAGCCCAATGGCTTACCAGTGGGCTTCCAATTATGTGCTTATTAGATGACACTTTTGAAACGAACAGTATCGAAAAAGTTGAAGTAGCTCTTTTATATTTGAATCCCAATTACATATGAACAATACTATACGTAGTGTACATAATATTTGCTTTCACATTATTTCCTATATTTATTTGATTTATCCGATCAACCAAAAAATGACAACAATTTCATGCCAAATATAATATTACAGTATGCTATAATCAGCTACGTCTACCCCATGAGACAATTTATTTTTTGTGGTTATATACACTTCATAGTTAGTTAATAGTAGTCGGTACATAGAAAAATAAATAAATAAATATGTAAACCTGATCATGGTTCAGCCTTAATATAGTTTCCCTTGGCAACTTCTGAATTTCTGTCTCCATTCCAAACATAATTTATGCAATTACTGTTCTGTATTTTTTCTTTTCTTTCTTTTTCAATATTTTATAATTTATTTATATTTTTGATGCGCTATTTGGATTAATGTGGCTGTTGTGAAAGCAGAGTCCTTGGCGAAAAATGTGCGATCTACTTCAGAATCAAAATTTACAAAAAATGGCCAGGATTATCAATAAGATCCTCTTTAATATAATACTGAAGTAGCTTTCATGCCAAGTTTGATTGATCCGTACCGAAAATATACTATTAAAAAAAAATCTAAAATTGAGGTATATTAAAAAGGGTTATGACACGAAATTCGGAAGAATCATGCTAGATTTTTATTTTTATTATTTTATTTTAAAGTTATACAGAAGTCATGTTTTCATATGTATGATCAAATTTATTTATTTATTAATTTTATTTATTAGTTTTTTTCACGTGAAAGTATATTTCATTTTATGTTGAAAAATAATTAACTCTTAAACTCTTTGGCAACAATTAAAAATTTAAATGGCTAATTTTAAAGCTATTACCAGGTTATCATTTTCATATGTTAATTAATTAAAAAAAAATATAATCAAAAATTCGAAAATAAGGCTTCGAGGTGCATGAGAACACGTCATAACGGACCATCATGCAAATTTTTGTAGCTCAGCGATCAGCCGTTTTCTTAAAAAGCTAAGCTCCGGATATACCTACACACTGACACACATAAACACACAAACATCTTTTTTCTTTTTTTTCTTTTTTATAGATATATATAGATATATATGTTATTAGGGCTTTAAAATAGCTATATTTATTTAATTTGAGAATTATATATTTTAAATAGAACAACAGTTTTGTTTTTTATTTTTTAAATGGATATAGAGATTTACAAATTTAGAGAGTAGGTAGCTATGCTAAGATCTAAGAGAAACAAATACACGATGTATATATATATATATATATATATATATATATATAACGATAAATTTTTCTATATATTTACACGATAACTATATATTTAAATTTTTTAATTCCAATTTATTTATGTATTATATCAATTGGCTACGGACACTGAAATTTGATTTTTTTCTAAGTTATTTAAAATTTACGTTTTACTATAACAAGGCGGAGATGGACAATAATATTTCATATAAAATCCCATTATGTGTGTCATTGCACAGGCAGTACTAAAGAAATGCATGGAAAGTAAAATAGGAATTTGGTCCTATTAAAATTAAACAGAAAATTAAGATAAAGTTATTGAAGCGAAAGGTGAGTAGCCCAGAGGGTGGTGCATCACAATTTACGTATCAAGGGATCGCTATAGTTCACTCCTCTTAACATGAATATATTGCATTTAGTAAAAATCTATAATAGCAAATATATGATATAGAACTGAGAAGCGTTCTTTTGTGTTAACTAGTTTATTTATTTATTTATTTAATCGTGTGTAACTAATAAAATAATCATTGAATTTCAGGACAGTTTATAGTTACATTTTTCATATCTGGCTTCCTGTAGTAAAGAAGATACACGTATAAATAAATTTGGTCTGTTTTTCTCACTTTTTGGTAATTTATACTTGACTATATTCTATCATTTGTATTCTTATGGAACAAACCATTGCATTTGTCGTGCTAGAGGAAGATTAAACATGTAGAAATATATTTTGCTTATATAATTAAAAAATTCGATCCATTTTTTTTTTTTTTTTGGAAAAATAATTGAAAACATTTTAATAATATCTGAAGTAACTACATAAAAGACAAATTAATTTCTTATTGATTTCACTTGGTTTCATTTCAAATTTAGTAGCATTTTTTAAAAAGAAATTCATATACATATGCTTTAAAACATCATTTTCTTCTTTTTTTATTCTTCTTCTTCTTTCTTTTTTAATTTTTTTCAGTGTTCATATAAAGTTAATATTCTGCAAGGATATTTATTTAAAAAAAGGAAAATCTTTGAACCCTACTCATAAAAATAAATTACCATATTTACTATTGAAAGTTTTTCAATAAACATAGAACACATCACTCTAGTATGTATTTGTTATTATTTTTACTTTCTCTTACCATATACATGATAGAGAAAGTATTGTTTTTGGGTAAAATTTTAGAAAGTGAGTTTGTGTTAGATTTACACGTTTTGAGCTCCTTTGAATCCGAAAATTATGTTTTTATCGGTTGGTCTGTGTGTTTATGTGTATGTCTGTGTGTCTGTAAGTATCTGTGTGACTATCTGTTATCAGTATATCTCATGAACAAATAGCAGCAGAAAATCCGTACACAGTATTCTAAATACGTATCATATAGGGAGGCTAGACTAAACTTTTCGGAGAGATCATGTAAATGGCTCGTGTACAGGGCCACCTAGGATAATTTAAATACATTACTTCTATGGGGGAAATTGCAGGTAAGTACACTTTAAGATTTATAGACTGCCTTAAACAAGACTGAAAGTTTATTCCTTTTTTTCTGTGCATAAAAGCATGTTTTGCGTAGATTGTGATATTGAAATCATTCATCATTCATTTACAGGGCTACACAAAATTTTGTATATATTGGATGCTGTACGTGGAAATAGCGGAAATTCTAATTCTTTTTGTGTTAGATATTTTTTTACATATGACTAAATTTCACAACACAGTATTTCTTAAAGTGCAAATCTTTTATAGTCAATATACAGGGCTATCCAAAATTGAGCCAAGCGTTCTTTTCTATTGAATGTAATTGATCGAAATGCTTTGCTATTTTTTGCAATGTCGACAAATAGTGCTCAGAAAGGAAAATTAATTTTTCATACCGATACTATAAACAAAATATTTTTTGTAGTTCCATTTTTAACTCTGATTTTTTGTATTATATCACGTTTTGAGGAGCCATGATTACAAAAATGCAATTTTTACCGGTTGGTCTGTATCTACATCTGTTATCAGTATACTTTAAAAACAAATAAGTACAAGACACTCAAATTTGGTATTTTGAACTTTGTATTAGTTTACCACTTAAGATATTGATAAGATTGGCAAGTTTGAAGGCAAATTATGAACAGCCTTGATTTTTTTTTTTTTTTTTTTTTTATGTCGGCATTTTAATTAAACGGGACGTTGTGAGGGGCGGTAGATCCCCCTTACACAAAATTATATATTAAATAAAAATGTTTCTAAACCTATTTTAGATTATTTTAAAAGTACGATGAACATTATTATCTTACGCTTTCGATCTTAAGAATTAATATGCAATCTATCATTATGTTATTTAAATGCAGGGTAAGGTAAAGTCATGTGAGTGACACACAAGCTTATTTTTAGTATTATTGCTATTATTTTAAAAAAGAATATATTCGCAGGAAATTTTACATTATACAGTTGGATATTTAATACAAATAATGTACACACCCACTTTTTTAATAATTAAAGGTTCAAAAAATGTAATTCATCACACGTAATCATCCAAAGACATTTCTTACAAAAAGGTTAAAGGTTGATAAATTGCCGTACTCTGTCTTTCCTTGAACAAAGACCATGTTTGTATTTGACAGCAGTAGGTTCAATGTAAAGCCTTCAAATGCAAATGTTTTTTGACACTCGGGTCAAGATTGTTATTAAATATATTTTACTCTAAAAAACATTTAATAAAATAATAAACACATAGGCCATGGCATGTGTGATAACTTCAAATATGTAAATACCGGAACTTTGATAAAGTAAAATAAAACTACTATTTTCAAACAATTACATATATAAGTTGCGATATTCTTATATTAATTCAGTTTTATCATGTCCTTCTGTTTAGTACCGACACACAGAGCAAAAGAAAAAAAAATATATATATGGTGTGACACTCATAAGACTTTCTCTTACCGTGAAATTTAATACTATAAATACAGGTTTGAGATTAAGCGGTAAGATAACGAGTACTGTTATGTAAACCTATGTTAAACAATTCAAATTAGGCTTCGGAAGAGATTTATATGATAATTAGTTATGTGTGAGTTCGTACCCCCGTGTAAGTGTGAGACCCCCCATTCCATTAATGCACCTACATTTATATAGAATTTAATTCTGCTATTAAAATTAAAAGTTTACTTAAAATTATACCGACATTTTTCACACGCAACATTCATTGATACTTGCCAATCTTGATCAAACTTTTCCAGCAACAAACTTATATTAACTTCAAAATACAACATTTGATCTCCTAAAATTATCCGTTTTTAAGTTACTCTAAGAAAAAGACAAAGATCAAACGTTGAAAAACTTGACTGCGGTAATCAGGAAGCCACAAAACGTGTAAATATACAGAAAACAAGCGATGAATATTTAACTTAAAACATACATTATTTACCATTTCTCTGTGAGGAATTTATTTTAATTCCCGAACAGCTTTCCTGGAAATGGTAAAATATTATTAGTAAAACAAACCCACTAGCAACAAATAACTAGTGTGTTATGGCCACCGCACGACTTTCTTCGGTATTTTCCTATACAAATTCATTCAGTAAAAATAATTTATTAAAATTATAATTTAAAATATTATCTTCTGTGATAATGTCGACGATTTCCATATTAGAGAAGTAGTATAACACTAAATATCCAAAAAATGTTGAATTTATTATCAATATTACATTAAAAAAAAAAAGTTAAAAATGAAAAAAAAAAAAAAAAAAAAAAAAAAAATCGATAACATTATTTTAAATTACCTCAGATAGATGATTCAACCATTCGTTTTAAAGGTATTGGCGAGCTCTTTTGAAAGATACCCATCCTGAAAATTTACTCCTCTCGAGGGGGGACTTCACTCTCAGGGGTAGGGCAGGCGAGTCTCCTACATACACAATTTTTTTTTTCCAGTTGACTATCTCTATTACAAAAAATATATGTCCGTTTCATTTTGTTTAGTGCAGTCTATAGATGTTAAACTCTACTTACCTGTAATTTCCCCCATACACCTAATGTATTTGAATACTTTTGAGTGCCCCTGTACACGAACCATTTGCTTCATCTCAACGAAAAGCTTAGTGTAGTATACCTATATGATACACGTTTAGCATACGAATTTGGAAGTTCTGCTACTATTTGTTCTTCAGATGTGGTGATAACGCACACACAGACCATTCGCTAAAAACATGATTTTTGTATTCAGTGAACCTCAGAGCATGTGAATAGATCAAAAACTCACGTTTAAAAATTTGACCCTAAAACAATACTTTCTCTACCCTATGGGTAAGAGAAAGTAAAAACAAACTTTATATTATAAGAAAAAATTTTTTAACATTCATTGTTTTAGTAAATTTCGTCAAATCAATTACATGCATTTTTAATGCAGAATTCTATCATAAATTATTAAGAACTAGCAAACCCGTGCGAAATTTTCACTTTTTTATTTTTTCTTATTTTTTTCTTATTTACCTTTAAAATTTGAAGCTGATAAATATTATACCAATTTCACCACCTAATTAAAAATTTATATTACCATAAGACAAATTATTATTGTACAATAGTGAAACCAAAATCATTCAAAGAATGGTTTCAAACAAAAATTCATAGTTTACGACACAGTTTTCTTACTTCTACAGTTTTAGTATACGACTCCCACGACGCCTTTTAAATTTTTGTCGCCATGTTGGCGATGACTTTTTTTTAATTTTGGTATATATATATTTATATATGTATATATATAATCTAATTTCTATTCTGTATATATCTTTAAAGTATTGCTAGGTTTAAATGACGCGTGCAAAGATTCTGGAGAAGCAACTCTCGTTTTATTATTTTTTTTTCCCCGTAAAATAATGTCAACAGAAAAATGTCGTCATTTTTTCTTATAGTTCATTGAGCTGAGTCCGCGTGTTTAAATATTGATTATTTTTAAATAATATTTTTTATTCTCGAATATTTTTAATTACACTACTGTCGTATCGTTTTGACAAAAGATAATTGTAGCTGGTCCACTTTATGGAAATATTTATTATATAGATTATTTTCCATGGGGTTCGGAAAACTTATAAAGTCCAACTTTACTAACTAGGTTTATCTCCAAACTTACATTTTTAAAGTATTTATCCGGTATAAAAAAAAAAAAAAATGCAAAACATAAATTAAAATTCCATTTTATCATTTTCCACATGAGTATTTTTTTCTAATTAATTAAAATATATATAAATTTTTAATTAATACATCATTAATGTTAATTATGCCATAATCAATAGGAAATTTTCTATGTGTTACAGTCTTCATTTTTTGTGCAGCATAAAGATATTGTTTAGCCTAAAAACTACACCTTATGTACCATGTTTACGAAATAAATTATCAGTTTGAATGCACAAACCAGTAGCTTCTTTTACATTATTTGCTTCAATTATAGAAAAAAAAAAATCTCTCAAAAAAGTATTCATATATATATATATACATATTTATTTATTTATTTATTTATTTTTTTTTTTTTTTTTTTAAGCATAAAATAAAAATGCAGATTTAATTAGTTTTGTGCATTAGCTAAAAATATAAGGTTTCCCATTGAGAACCCCCCACCCCCCACCCCGCCCCACCCCAACTTCCGTAAAGTAACTGTAAAAGATTTCCATACTTGCCAACCTAACCCAGGAGATTGTTAGTTCCCGCCCCTTTTGCATACCACTTAATCTTTAGAGTAATTCTCTTTAAATATATTTATGATTAAATAAGAAGAAAAGTACTCTGAAAAAAGACTGGTGTGAAAAAAGAGGCGGAAAGTAGCGGAACCAACAACCTTACTGGTTAATTTGGTAAGTATGGAATTCGCACATTTTTTACTTAGTTATCCTAATGTATCGAGTATTTCATGTCAACAACCTAAACATTAATGCTATCATATCCTATTTCAAAGAGAACAAAACAATTCATTAGATAATGTATAATAATTTCGTCTTTTTTAATTCAGTTTAAAGATATTAAAAGATTATTTGTTCTAAAACCTCACATAAGCTGTTATGAATCCCGATTCTTAACAATTAATTAAAAAATAAATAAATAATGTCTACCATGTGGCACTTTCTATATAAAAATAGAAAAAATAATGAAAGAAATGGCCCTTAAGGTATAAAAAATCAATCAATATATTTTGCATTACTATTACTTCTGAATATTAGAGAAGTACTCGATTTTCTCTTCCTATCGACCGATATATACAAGTTTTCTTATCATCATTATTATTATTTAATATAATCTTTTTATTTAGTTTTTTAGTTATTTATCTAATTAAGATTTGTTTTGGTCATAATTCCGCGGTCTTTAGCGGTGGACGAGAAAAAAACAACCAAATCACTAACTGGCGTATATACATTCCATATAATTTTTAAATTACTTCTTAGACTTATTTATTTCAAATCATAGGTTTATTTTTTCTGAATACATAATGCAAGTGTGACATATATTTTTTTTTCTGTTAAATTGTCCTTCTTCCGTCATTTTATTCCTTCCTCCAAAACAAGGCTTATTTTTTTCCCCTTTCAATGCATTTTTATAGTAATGACGTTAGCATTAAATTAGGGAAACCTGGGTTTTAATTTTTAAGATTATTTATTCATTCCATATTCGTAATTTGCACTGAAACATTTTCCGTATTTATAGAAAAATACTAACAAGTTGACATTTTTTAATTATATATATATATATATATATATATATATATATATATATATAACGAAACTAGCTATTACAGGATTTGCACAGAGACTGCTAGAATGTATTTAGGGTAAGTGCACCAGTGGTTGACACTTTTAGAGCCATCTCTGATGTTTTTAATGTTCTAGTCATCAGAAAATATTTTTAGAAATCTTAAGTTAGTACATATGGTATGAAAGACAATCAGAACCACATATATGCTAAAATACTTACATTTGATAACAATTATATATTTTTTTTATGAATTTTTATTTGACACCCACTCAATGTTCCAGTAATTGGAACTGTCAGTTTTTCATTTTATCAGTAATTGGCAATTGGCACCCTATATCCCAGTGTTTGACACTGCTTGTTATTCATTTTACCAGTTATCAGCACCCTGTGCTCCAGTGTTTGGCATAAAATGTTAAAATCCTTATATGTTAAATATATGATTTTATGATTTTTATTATTTATTAATTATTTCGGAATAGATGTCAATAACTGGATCATGCGAATCACTGGAGCACCCACCCTATATACCTTTTAACATATTTTACTAAATTTATAAAGTGTTTATATCTTTAGTTCGTTAGCTTCTCGGTGCT
Organism: Salticus scenicus; assembly: GCA_963930645.1. Lineage (NCBI taxonomy): Eukaryota > Metazoa > Arthropoda > Arachnida > Araneae > Salticidae > Salticus > Salticus scenicus. The sequence continues at coordinate 152,159,249 of OZ005659.1, forward strand.
CAGTCAGGCCATCCGGTGTGTGATCTGAATAAGTATTTTTAAAATATACTTAAAATGATATTTATTATTCACATTTATAGTGGCATATTTTCAATTTAGAAATGATGCGTTACATAACATTACTGACTTGTGTATAGGAACTAGAGTAATGAATAAAATAATTTAATTGGAGGTTCCTAACTTTGCGGATCTGATGAAAATCGGACTTAAATTAATTCTTGGCCGGCAGCTTTTACCTGAAAATCTTTACTTGGAAGAGTTTTTATTTACTTATTTATTTTATTTATTTATTTTTATGGTTTCAACATTTTGGATGCAGATATTGGAAGCTTATTTCTTCCTCCACACTACTTTAAAGCAATGTGTGTTTTATTGCAATGACATGTATATAATTACAATTATGCTTTTATATGCGAATATCAATGCAATGCGTATGTGCTGATACATTTTATGCAATATTTTTTTCCCCAATAATATAACTATAATTTAAATTATAGACTTTTATTTCGTATTTAAGATAATATAACAATTATTATTAAATATAAATTTAACTATAAATAATAATTGTTCATTTATTATCTAACATCAAATTATTAAAATTTTAATGTTGATGATTGGGTTGCATGCGAGAAATTGTAGGTTTGGTAAGATTGAGGGCCGAAAATCTTTTTGCGGATCGTTTATGGGTTAAAATATATCGAGCCGCTTAAAACACTAACAGGAGCTTATAAATGAATTCCAAAACATTGCAGTCTATTAGAGGTGTTACCTGAAAGTCTAGTATCGTTATAGTCGAAAAAATATTAAGAAATTCACTTAAATTATTAACACACACACAATACATATATATATATATATATGGTTCAATAATCCTTAAATTACTGCCCCAGACAAATATATTTAAATAACTTAGGGATTATTAGTAGAAATTGCTGGACGTGAATTCCACTTGGCTGTGCGCTTATAAGACACTTCATGTAAGTAAAATATGTAATTTTTTAACTTGGTTGTTCTAACTACTTTATATACAAGGACAATGAAAAGATTTCCGATGCACTGCAGCCTTGCATTAATTCCTTAAGGCAATTTTTTTATAGCTTTTTTCTTTGCACATAACAAAACTAAAGAAAGATATAGTATTAAGAGACAAGACATTTTTTCCTGTACAATAATTTAGGTTTACTTTACAATAGTTTTGCATCGCACCAGATATATATTTAGCTATACAGGACATAAGTGGAAATTGCTTTATGTATTTTAAGGATTTATTCAATGCACTATATTATGCATAGTATGCAACTTTTGGACTATATATAGATCTACATAGAGGAAACTTTTGAATAATCTTCATAATAAAGCGTTAAAGATAGAATTGTTAAGTAGATAATTTTAAATTCCATTTGCCCATTCAAAAAATTCCTAATCTAAAAAAAAAAAAAAAAAAAGTTAAAAATAATAACAAGATTTAATAGAAATATACAAATAGATAATACGGAAAATCAGCAAAAATCTATCACACAATAAAATGAATTATTTTGCCAAGATATACCACATAACTTGGTTGTGTCGTTCATAAAATGATATAAAACTTAGCATTATAAAACATTACGTTTCACTAAAAAAGAAGGTAGTTTCAAAATTAAAATAATTCACGTATAATAACGAAGATAAAGACATTCAAATTAATAATGCAATAGCAACACTTTCAATTCCAATGTCATACATAATAAAATTAATTAATCATTATAATGAACAAACACCAAGAAGAGTAACTGAATAAAAATGAAATTACTTCTAAGAAGTTTTCAAAATAAAAAAATAGTATATATATATATATGAATTATTGAAACAATTTGATTTAAAAATGTTTTTATGTGATTTCAAAATTTTTGGAATAACTCTATAAGAATATCTCTCCAAACGATCAATTTTCCTTATCATTACACGTTGCCCTGCTAGGGATGTTACACTGTAGTTCATTACTGATATATTTTGACACAAAAATAAAATATTAAAAAAAAAATATTTTTATTTATTTTATTTATTTATTTTCATATATTTTATTTATTTATTTGTTTTATTTTTTATTTTATTTTACTTTCATTTATTTATTTTCATTTATTTTAGTTATATATATATTTTTTTTTATTTATTTATTTAATTTAATTTAATTTATTTTAATTATTTAATTTATTTTATTTTATTCTTTGAAAGAAAACGAATTCAAATGCTGCTGACTTTTATTAAATATTAAAACAATATTAAAAAAGAAAAAAAAAAGTAATGACCAATTCCATATAATAATTAATCAATCAAAATGAACCTTAGCTGCTGACGATGATATGGTTATTGATTCCCCTTAATCTAAACCACCCAGTATATTTATTTATAAGGGAAAAAAAATAATAATAATGTTTTCAAAAACTAACAACTGCTAATCTAGATTTACATGCAGTCGCATGATAATAATAATGATAATAAACATAATATAAATCATATTTAACTAAAAAAAAAAAAAAGTATTTCTAATACTTTATTTTTTATTTTATTTATTTTTTTAATCTGTTTGAGCTTTTTTTTATATTTTATAAAAAATATTATCTCACAGTTTGGCATAATTTTCACCAAATCTTTTATCTAAAAAAAAATATTTTAACTAAAAAATAACTAAATACATATTGATTCGTAAAACTGATGTTTCTGATTATATATAATTATTTCTTGTAATAATATTTACAGAATTGCAATTTTTATATATAATTGGAATTAATTAATTATTTCTCATTATTAATTTGCTTACTAAAATAAGTTATCTGTTATAAAAAAGTTTTCATTAGCATTGACTAAATGGAAGACATTTGGCATATAAACTATTTTATTATTATTATTATTACTATTATTTTACATAAATGTAAAAATAATCATTTAAAGTAATTATTTGTTTGAAAATGCGAATTTTTATATCGTAGAAAATTTATTTTGAAGTTATACAATTTATTGCGCAGAAGGATTAAAATAATTTGTATAAATCAAAAGGCAATTACTATTAAATTTTGGTATTTATTTTACCAGTGTTAATGTACATGAATTATGTAAAACCATTTTACCCATTTAGCATGGCAAAATATGTTTATAACATACAGAGTTATTACAGCTTAACGAAACATTATATAATTTGTACAGATAATTTTAAAACTATAGATTAATATAAAAAATCCCTGTGGTGCTATTGTTCATTATTAAAATATACCAATATTGGCGATAAGACATGCATAAATATTTTTAAAGAATCAACAGAATAATACAAGTTGTTTATCGTGTTTAAAACAAAAGCCTTACCTGATAAGAACTCCGAATTCATTACCTACCAAAATGAAGATTGATCTAAACGCAACTGACGCACTTTTGTCTTAGCTTAAAAAACGTGACGACTTATTTTTTTTTTTTTTTTTTTTTTTTTTTTTTTCGTTCATTCAAGATAGTGAATTATATAACCAGTATTTCTTGCTCCATACCGTTTTTTCTTCCTACGCCGTAATTAGCCGGAGGGAAGAAGTGCATTAGAAAACGGGGCGGGGGAATAAGAAGAAGAGTTTTTGACCTCGATGTAAACTCTGACACAAACACTTCGCCTTTCGCGAGTTTTGTATTGAAGTTTTGAACAGGATATAATTTAATCGTGATTCAAAGACATACATGTTGCAAAAAAAGAATGTGATATTATTTTATTGTTTTTATTATTGATAAGAAAAATATATTTATTTATTTATTTAAGTAAATACTAGAATCTAATTCATAAAATCTAATGGATTTTTCCCAATCTTTCTTAAATTATTAAAATAACACAATAGTCTTAAACATAAGTTTTTTAATTTGTGTTTTAACAGAAAATGTGTCTTAAATATAACTTATGTGATTATCTGTAAAAATTTATTGATATATTTTATTACCTATTGTATACTATGCAATAGATAAAAAACTTATGCTATATATATATATATATACATATACATAACTGTTTTTTGTTTAAGTGAAATCACCATGAAATATTAAAAATCAGAATTAAAATCGAATTTATAAAATCTTAATGTTTTTTTCCTATTTTTGATTTATTTAATTTCATACTATATTTTTAAAAGTATGTTTGCCGCTTGCGCCAATAAAATTTATTTAAAATAAAGTCCTTTATTATTATTATTATTATTATTATCTAAAAAACATTCATTGAAATATTTTATAACATAAATATTTTCACAAATTAATAAAACAAAACAGTTATATAATGTCTTGACAGCTATATAAATTTTTAATAAGTTTTATTTTATATTTGAAATGTATTTTCTTATTTAATTATTCTCGCACATTTTCTTAAACGTCATATATTTTATTATTAACTAATTACAACAAAGCTAAAATAAAATTTGATTTAAAAATGATAAAGCTTTTACACTTGTCTCTTGTTTAATTTTCTATAAATTATCACACTAGAAGTTGTTAGTGCTGCTTTTAGATTATATATATATATGCATCTCTGCGGTAATATTTCTACAGTGGTTTGGAGTAAGATATATCAGAGTTAATTCTACATCAGAACATTATAAAATAAACCTAAATTAACCATTTATTCCATATTTATATAAAATATTCAGTTTAATTACATCTATATACGCATATTTTTCAATCCCCTCCTGAATTACAATATATATAAATATCCATTCTTTTATATACCATCAAATTTCACGGTCCTATATTATGTTTTCAACAGGTAGTCTAATAAATTTAAAGTGAGTGACGTTATTAATCTTATAAAATGAAATCAATTTAAGATAATTAGTTACTTTGTTCGTATATGTATTTTTCTGTGGTAAATTATTTGACTGCCTAATCTTCGTAGTCATTCTTTTCTATTTAATCAAATAAATTATAAATTATACACACACACACACACACACACACATATATATATATATATATATATAAGTCTTATTTTGTTTTTTTCTAATACAATATAAATAATTTTATTTTTATGTAAATACACATATATATATATATATAAAATTCATTCGAATAACTATAAAAATTGAAATTCCTTTAAATTTTAACAATAACTTAACAAAAGATAACACACTTTTCCCCTTTCTACTTCTTCTTCTTCATTTTTTCCCCCTTAAATATTATACATAAAAATGATAATTTAATCAAACCATTGTAGGACAGCAAATTAAATTTCGAGGAATTCTCCATTAAAAAATTCTTGATTATTTTATTATTATCTTATATAATTGAATTTTACTTAGCATTTAGTGAGCAGAATTCCTTAAGTTCATTTTATTAAACAAATCTTATAAGTAAATATCCTGTAAGTTTTTTTTTTTTTTTTTTTTTTTTTTTTTATGCTTTTATTCTTTTATTTCTCTTTATTACTGTTCAGATTGCTTTTTTTTTCTATTTTAGAAAGTTATATGAGAGTCTTCAAATATTTATTTATGTAATATCAACAAAGAAAGTGCTAAAAGGGAAATAAATATATTCTAGTTTTTTTTAATTTTTTTTTTTCAGTGTAGTATATTTAATTTATTTATTTATTTTATTTTTTTTTTTTTTTGGAGGGAAAAAAATAAAATAAAATAAAAGTGGAAGTCATGGATTTAGTAAAGTGTATTTAAAAAGGACACTTAAGATATAAAAGAAAAAAAACATATTTTTATTATAAAATAAATAAAAAAATAAAATAAAAATAAAAATAAAAATACTTTTATTTTTATTTTTATTATTTTTACTTTTATTTATTTATTTATTATTATTATTATTATTATTATTGCGAGTGAGAATGTAGGATATTGAATTACATATTGAAGTGTTTCAGCTAGTAATATTCGGAATGTTATGACTTGTAAAATATAATAATTCTCATTGAATAAATTATAAAATTTTGTATTTTCTTTTTTATTTATTCACATGTAGTTTCTTATCAGATAATTATTTTATTATTAACCAATTACAACAAATCTAAAATAAAATTTGATTTAAGAATGATGAGAACTTTATGAGTTTCATTTATGAGTTTCATTTATGAGTTTTAATTAAAAGCTTTAATAATTTAAAACTCAAGATTCCATATACATATTCTTGCATTTCTACAATATTTTATTATATGACATTGTGGAATTCAGAGATTTAAAGAGAATACATTAAATATTTGTAAAATGTATATTATTTTTCTTTCTTTTTTTAGCGCCATCAGTGATCGAGAGGTTCTGCTTTCGAAGCTGATAGACGTGATGCACCGGATTAAATCCGAGGTCGCGCTTATCGTCCTGGTCTTTAGGAGTATTTTATGATTTTCCTCAAACATTGCGTAAATGCGGTCTAGGATACCATCATCCATGCCTTGACCCTAGTTCAGTTAATTAGCCTTAGCCCCAAAACTTTCTTTCTTTTTTTTTTCTTTTTTTTTTCTTTTTTTTTTTTTATTGAATAACAAAATGAAGCTGTAAATTTTGAATCAATGCGACTTCAAATAATTATGCAATACTATATGTTCAAGTTGTTTTTACAAACTACTTCTAGCTTACAATAAAACTATAGGTACGGAGAACGTAAGAACATTTGAAAATTTTCACACACCCTTCTTTCTTTCTTTTTTTTTTTTTCTTTTATACATTTTTATTAATGAAGAAACCAAAAATAACAAAATTTATATTGTGTCCGCCTGTAGGTTATTTACTTTAATAGTTAGATCGTTAATTTGTTTGTTAGTCTATACAGGATCTCAAAGAAGAGTGTTCGTAAAGTGGTCGGTCCAATTTTTAAGTATCATTTAGTTGGCATTGACCCTATGTAAATTCAACATCTTAATTTAAAAGCATTGACCATTATCTAAGTTTACGATGTTCTGAACATGAGAGAATACACAGGGGGAAAATATATTAAATTTCAGAGGAAAATGATATGGAAAGACAAGCAGTGTTTTTCGCTATTTGGCTGCAATCTTAGTGTTTTAACCAATTTGTGAAATATCATGTATTATGACTTGATTTATTATTTTTATTTCCTATTACCCATATATATGGTAGAAAAAGTACTGTTTATGGGTCAAAATTTAGAAATTGAATTTTTGTTACATTTACACGTTTCGAGGCACCCTGAATAAAAAAAATCATGTTTTTAGCGGTTATCTGTGTGTCTGTCTATGTGTCTGTCACTTATCAGCATATCTCAAGAACGAATAATAATAGCAGAAAGTCCAAACTTGATATTCTAAATGTGTATCATATAGGAATTCTACACTTAGCTTTTCGTTAAGATGTAGCAAATGATTCGAGTACAGGGGCACACAAGATAATTCAAATACATTACGTCTATGAGGTAAATTGCAGGTAAGTAGAGTTTAGCATCTATAGACTGCACTAAACCAAATAAAACGAATATATATTTTTTATATGTGTAAAAGCATGTTTCATGTAGAATATGGTATGGTAATCTAACGCTGTTCATGTACAGGGCTACACAAAAGATCTCGATTGATTGCGACAATGCTTGAAAATTTATGGAAGTGTATTTCAAATTGTGCCGTGTGTTATTAGTATAAGATTATATTCCTGTGCACCATGTGGTCTGTACAGAACCTTCAGAAGTTGTACAAGTCTGCCAATATTTAAGCCGCAACATTCATTTCTATTACTATTGGAAGTGCTTTACTCAAATAATTTACCATGTCCAGGAAAGCTGCTCAGGAATTGAAATTCCTGATAGCCATATGGTAAATGTGTTTTTTAAAGCTAAATATTCATCGCTGGGTTTTTTGTGTATTTACACTTTTTGAGACTTCCTGAATACCAAAGTCAAATTTTTTAAGTTTGATCTTTGTCTGTGTCTCTCAGAGTAATTCAAAAAACAAATAATTTCAGGTGATTCCAATGTTGTATTTTGAAGTTAACGCATTTGTTACTAGGAAAGTTCGATCAAGATTGATAAGCTTCAAGGAATGTTACGTGTGAAAGTTTCTGATGTAAGTGAACTTTTAATTTCAATAACAGATTTAAATTCTATAAACTATCCTGTGAAATTAAATAAACTTTTAATTTAAATTTAAATTTAAATTTAGATTTAAATTTTATATTAATATAGGTGCAGTACGGAAAGGGGGGGGGGTTGAGAAGGGCGGTAGCCCCCCTCACATAGAACTAATTATCATATAAAGCTCTTCCGAAGCCTAATTCAAATTTTTTTATCATAGGTTTACATAAGAATACTTAATAATTTACCTCTTAATTTTCAACCTGTATTTATAATATTAAATTTCAGGGTAAAAGAAAGTCGTGTGAGTGACACACCAGATTATGTTTAACGTTTTTTCTACTTTATCTGAAGCATTTACATTTTAGAGAAAGTTCATTGTACATAAAATATAAATAAATAAGTAAACATTATCGTTCTATACAACTTTAGTATCTCTCTCTCTTAGAGGCTTTTGAATTTTTGTCGCTATACTAGCGATATATATATATATATATACATATATATATATATATTTGTAAATTTCTGGTAAGTTGTCTGGATAATTTTAAATGAACTTTTGAATTTAATAACAGATTTGAATTCTATATATTAGGTGAGTGCGAAAGTTCTACCCGTTTCTGGATATGCAAACTTCCAATAGAATTGACGTCACACATGGCATTGTAATGACGCGAATCGTCGGCCAACCAAATGTGTGGACGCCTCACATACAAATGCATCGTGTCTCACGAAGTTAATCATATATATATATATATATATATCAGATGGTGTAGCAGGGAAAACAAAAAAGGAGCATATAAGACATTGTTTGTTATACGAGTTCGAAAAAAAGAGTACGCAAGCCTCAGCATGTCGCAATATTTGTCAAGTTTATGGGAAGGATGCAATAGACGAAAGCACATGTCGTCTATGGTTTCGTAAATTTAGGGAAGGAGACAAAAGCTGCTAAGATCAGGCTACGAGTGGACGCCAATCACACGTGTGAGACGACGATATTGACCAAACCATATGGAACAACCCGAACCCAACCGTGCAAGAATTAGCGGAGACCTTCAACGCACACCGGAAAATGGTCGAGAGACGGCTAGTGAAGTTGTGTTTTACTAGAAAGTTAGATCGTTGGTTTCCACATAAACTGACAGCTAATCAACGGGATGAACGAATCGCCACCTTTGTTTCCTTATTATCCCGGTACAAAAATGACCCATTGTTGACACGAATTGTGAGAGAAGATGAGAAGTTGGTTTTGTACCGTAAAGCGTCGTAGGTTAGTATGTCTCCCTTCTGATCCGCCTGCATCGACTTTGAAAGCTGAACTTCATCCCAAGAAGGTGGTGGAATGTGCAGGGAATAATTCACTGGAAGGTCCTGCCACTCAACCAAACCATCAATGCTGCCTTCTACTGTCTACATTTAGGCAGGCTGCATTCAAATTTGGTAGCAAAGCGGCCAGGTCTCATCAATCATCTCGGTGTTATCCTTTACGATAACGCCATGCCACATGCTGATGCCATCACTCGCCAAAAGTTACTGGGCTTTGGTTGGGAGCTTTTACCCCACCCTCCCTATTCTCTTGACTTGGCACCATCTGACTATCACCTATTTCGTGCGTTGAACAATTCCTTCAGTCTTTGATGACCTTGATGCTGAGAAAACTGACTTTTAAACTTAACTTTTTTGACTCGAAACCGCCGGAATTTTACCACCGTGGGTTTCATCTCTTACCAGAAAGATAGCAAGAGGACATAGGTAGCAGTGGGGATTATGCACAATAATAGGTACTGTTAATTTTGCGTTTATTTGCTCTTATCTTATGGGTAACAAACACGGGTAGAACTTTTGCACTCACCCAATAAATGTAGGCGCAATAATGAAATGGGAAATTGAGGGGGATTGAGGGCACCCCTCACAAAATAAAGCTGCCCCGAAGCCTGATTTGAAATGTTTTAACATAAGTTTGAAAAACAGTACTCGTTATCTTAATCTTTAATCTCCAATCTGTATTTATATTAATAGGTTTCAGGGTAAGAGAATGTCGTGTGAATGGCACACCAATTTTTTTGTAGTTCAAATAGGTCTTTAAAAATAATTGAGGATTTTTGATAGATAGAGAAACTATACTTCAAAATTAATGCATAACGAAAAATTATTTAATTTGTCTATATTTTCATTGTGTATCTTTTACAATTGTTCATCTAGATGCGCTAATATGCAGCATGGACTTTTTTTTATGAATACAGTTGAAAAATATTCAAAATTTGTGTTTTACACATTCCATAAGATACACTTTTTTTTTTCTTTAAGAAATTTCTTAGATCGTTATAAAAATTGTCAGAAAGGAAAATTTGACACGAAAATCATTCATACTGGTATGCACCGTCTAAAAAAATTATATAATACCATCTTTACATTTTAGTTTACATATTACATTATTACATTTTACAAAAAAAAAAAAAAAATACTCTGTTTGTAGAAGCATTATATTATCATAAAATTGAAATTATTCAAGTTATTGTTCCTCAACACACAGTACGACGAATTTTGATGAATTTGGTGAAGGAATATTTCTTAAATAAATCGTACACTTTATAAAACAATGTTCTTTATTTTCTTTCTTCTTTTAATAATGTTCCTCTTCAATAATTTCTAGAATGAAAAAATCAGATGTGCCTATAGCATCTATTTGTAAACTTTCGATTTTTCCCCATTTTTCTGGTGGAATTTACAATTTATGGCAGTAATTTTTTTTCTGTTTCTTTTCTTTTCTTTCTTTCTTTCTTTCTTTTTTTTTTTTTTCAAAATTATCACTATTTGGCGAATAAATACATTAGCATAAAATTAAAAACGTTTATGTTACATATAAAGGAAATAGTGTAATTAAATGCTTAGCAAACTAATTACGAAATAATGAAGTCATAGAATCTCTGAAGGTTTTTAACATATTTTCTTTATCTTTATTAAATTATCTATTCTGAAACAAGGTATTCGCCCTGGCACAGGAGGTTTAAAGCTATCAGGTTTATAGCTATTTTATAGCCATCATGTATAATAGTACTCATTCTGTACTGAAAATGTTACATTCTGAAAGAGTTACATTATTCATTCTGAAAGGATTACATTACTGTTAATTTTAACTCTTATTAAAAACATAAATGCTAATAAAACATGTTTGAAAATCAGTATGTGGATATATGTATATATTACTTTCTTCTATATGTACTACTTTCTTCTATATAGAGAAATTATTGGATTCATGAAATTTTTCGAACTCTAGTTTTCGATGGATTTTAACGTTTCCGGATGTCCTGAACACGATTTGACTGTTTTTAGAAAATGTCTGTCAGTCTGTGTGTGTGTCACAAATTTTGTGGATGCTGCATCTCTCGAACCAATGAACTAAATTTAACGAAACTCGGTATTTAGTTTTCACCCTGACATAAACTGGTGCTGTTTAGATTTGGGGATTAATCGCTTAACAGGTGGCGCTGTCATTTAATTTTTTCTACATTTTTAACATGGCAGTATAGGGCAAAATTTCGTATAAATGTACATAATGAGGGTTATTTTTAATGTGCGATTGTAAAATTAATATGAATTATTGAAAATAGTAGTTTTAAACTGTGAAAAGAAAAATTGTGCATGTGACAACATCCTTTCCCCCTGAAGGGGAAGTACAGCCCCCGGGGGAATAAATTTTCAACAGGAGTATTTTTCAAAAGATCTCGTCAATACATTTAAAACGAGTGGTTGAACAATAGATCTGTGATAATTTAAAACAAAGTTATCGATTCTTTTACTTTTTAACGAAAGAAAACTTGAAAAAAAATCGTATTTCTCCTGATAATTGAAAATATTGACTTTCTTTCGGCATTTAGTGATATAATTCTGTCATATAACAGTCGTCTGCATGTATAATTTAAAATAATTTAATAAATAATTTGTATTGAAAGAATTTTGTGTATAATTATGTAGAAGAAAGTCATGTGGTGGCCACATCATACTAGTTTTTTATTATTATGATAATTTTTATTAACACAATATTATTATCGTGTGTATTATTGCCTAATATGGCTGATTAATTTATATGCAATTTTATCTAAGTATGATTGGGCTATTCTGATATTAATATTGAACCTACTAGAATTATTCTTTTCTAAAATGATTTACGCCTTATTTTCATTTTTATTTATTGTTTTAGATAAATGATTTTTGTTAATTTTATTATACTTTTCATAAATTTGTTTTAATGATTTTGTTTTACTTACATTAATGCCTTTTTTCAAATAAATATTTACTAGCAGGCTTCGCCCGCTTCGCTGGGCACTATATTTAAAGGATTTCTTTTTAATTGAATAATTGAAACACTTAAATAAATATTTTCGATTGGCGACTATTTTCTTCACAGTTTTGGTGTGGGATCGTCTTGACAATATCAACTTATCAATTCTGTGTAACAAAACTATTATTAAAACGAATATTCTCGAAAACAGTCAAATAGAAATGTTAATTCTTCGAATATTCTGGAAACAGTTGAAAATGTTACTCGTACAGTAAAACTCACTATTCGATGAAGGACCGAATCAGAGAACGCACGTATGTCGTTTTCGCAACTATCACTATAACGTTAATATATACGCTTCACGCAAATGAAAACAACAACAACAACAAAAAAAAATCCCTGGACAGCCTTACATCGCTGTGCAGGATTATCAGAACACACGGAACTCTGTTCCGTAGCAATCACTATCACGCATGTTAAAACCAAAGAATATCACTGGACACCCCTACACCGCTGTGCATGAATCTCAGAACACTTGAAACTCGGTTCCGTGCAATCACTATCACGCATGTTAAAACTAAAAAACATCACTGGACACCCCTATCTTGCTGTGCATGAATCTGAAAACGCACGAAACTCGGTTCCGCAGCAATCACTATCACGCATGTTAAAACCATAAAATCATCACTGGACACCCCTACCACGCTTTGCATGAATCTGAAAACGCACGAAACTCAGTTCTGCGGCAATCACTATCACGCATATTAAAACCAAAAAAAAAAAAAAAAAAAACATTACTGGACTCCCTGTGCCTGAATCTGAAAACGCACGTAACTTGGTTCCGTCGCAATCACTATCACGCATGTCAAAACCAAAAAAAAAAAAAAAAAAAAACATCACTGGACACTCCTACCTCAAATCAATGAAAACCAAATAAACCAATCACATCTTTTGTAATTCCTCATAACGTAGCTCTAGTTCAACGTAAAATACACTCAAATCAACGAAAATCAAATAAACCAATCAAATTTCTTGTAATTCCTCATAATGTAGCTGTAGTTCAATGCAAAATACACTCAAACCAATGAAAATCAAATAAACCAATCAAATCTCTCTTAAGATTCTCCATTCTGCGTCATTATAGAAATGGGAAGTTTTATTTTCATATTTTTATTAATTAAAAGAAAACTAATGAAAAATTCGAAAATCTGACTTCGATGTGCACATTGACCCTTCAGATGGCACCTTTGTGTTAAATCACGTGACTGCCCGAGCTACCGTTTTCGAGAACAATGAAATATACATATATATATATATACATATACAAATATTGCTCACTTAATAGTATAAGATGTATGTAAATTTAAGTGGTTGTTGTACATGTTTTCTCTCTTTCATCTCTCTTAGTTAATATTGGAAATTTTGAATCTCTACATACACTTTAAAACACATTTAAAATGACGGATGAAATTGTATTTATTTATTTATTTTATTTTATTTTATTTTATTTTTTTTTTTGGGGGGGGGGGGGAGAAAGAAAAAAAAAAGAAAATTAATAATAATCAGTATCGAAACAAACACTATCAAATAGAAACTTTTCCAATAGCTCAAGACCCGACGACAACACAATACTTCCACGTCCGATTTTTTTTTTTTTTTTTTAAATATTTGAATAATTACAAAAATTATGGAATTTTTTTTTTCTAGCGATTTAAAATATATTTCCAACTGGTGACCTTAGAATTTATATATATTATATATCAGTCCCAACATTAAAATGCTAGAAAAAAAAAAAAAAAAACATGTAAACCAAATTAATAGTGCTGCAAAAGCCTAAAACGCAATCAAAAGAAGTATTTGATATCTCCTTCATGCATTTATTTACTTATTTATTTTTGACTGAATTTAAGAAATCCTAATAAAACTAATATTTTTTTTTTTTTTTTAATTTCAAATTATATATATATTTCATAATGTTCTTCGAGGGTTGTAGAACGATAGTGTTTTAAAACTATTATATATCTTCGTGCGTTTCATGATAAATATTCGAACATTTTTAATTGCATTCGAATTTCATAATTTTTATCATCTCTTATCCCTTAGACAAAAATATTTATAAAATGCTGTTTCCCTACAAAGCAATTTTAATTTGAAACTTTTGTACTTATGCACAATATTACTAAAACATTTAAGTATAAAATCAATATATTTTAACTCAGATGTATCGGAAGTAGTACGCAAATATGATGTGCTTCATCATTCACTATAAGCTGTGTCATGTAAACATGGTCATCCTGTTGTACATTTACATCAGATGGAAATGTTATAAGATGCATAAGATGTATATACTATAAGATATGTATGATATATGTGTTATGGAATATGTAAAATATATGTTTCAATGACGTTTATGCATGCATGCGTGAACAGAATCATTTATTAGGAAATGCGATGAATAATTAATAGATGAATGGATTTAATAATCTATTAAGACATAGGTAATGTAAAAATATGCGATTTTCATATTCCCAATATATAAGAATTAAGAATACTACTATGAAAATAATATATATCACATGTGGTTACTTTAATTTCAACAAATTTGAATAAAAATATTATAAGATTTAAAAAAAAAAAAAAAAAAGAAAGAAAGAAAAAAAAAAAAAAACCTTTTTATATACCATATTTTAAATTCTCTGATGAATCACAGAGCACTTATCAAAATTGCAGAATTTTTTTTTTTTTTTTTTTTTTTTTTTTTTAAGTTATAATGACGTCAATTTTTGTGAGATGCATAATTTAACTTTTTATAATTTTTTAACGTTCACGTTTAATTAAATGTATTTATATTTATGTAGAAAGAAAATGAACTCTTTTTTTTTTTTTTTTTTTTTTTTTTTTTGGAAACAATTAAATTATAGCTAATATTTTAATGGCTATTTTAACGCTATTCGTAACTTGGCAACAGTTCAGGCGGTAGACAGCGCCAGCTGGTACAGATTGTGTGACTTTTTTATTCAACAGCCACCAAAAATTTTTAAAAGTGGGATTTGGTATACATAAAAGGCGAATAGAATCGAAGAAACGTCGATTATATATATATCATATATCACTTCTTAAAATTATTAGTGACTGTTGAATACAAAAGTCGTGCTATCTGTACCAGGTGGCGCTGTCTACCTCTTGAACTGTTGCCAAGTTTCCGAGGAACGCGGAAGGTATCTAATTTAGGAGGCTATGGTTAGTGGTACCGCTTATTTCCTCAAATCTCTCGTTTAGATACAATACCTTCATTTATAAAACATTCAAGGCTCTCATTATATTTTAAATTGTATTTCAAATTATTTAGAAAACTTTCTCACGCAACAGGCCTTAAAATTTACCAATCATGATTTAACTATTCAAGTGGCCAATCATGATTTAACAATTCAACCTCAAACGAGCTTCAAATTGCCAAATTTGAATTTATTGTCATATTTGGTTTAAGTTATGGTGATAACAAACATGCAGTCGGTAACAAAAGTGTCCGAACACTAGCAAAAAATCCTATGTAAAAAAAGTACACTTCATACGGTTTTGTTAAATAAATTCTTATCGAATCCTGTTTTTAGTCAGCCTGAGAACATGATTCGATAAGGATTTATTTAAAAAAGCTGTATGAAGTGTACATTTTTTACAAAGGAGTTTTTGCTAGTGTTCGGACACTTTTGTTACCGACTGTACATTTAGATATAGACCGCCAAAACTTGATTTTATTATTTAAGAGATTTCAAAACGGAATATCATATAAAAAGTTAGAGTTAAAATGGACTACTTATTTAAACTTGAAAAGCTTCTTCACACACCATAAAATTAGTGGAAACACTACAGGTTTCGAAAGGACGTGGTCATTCTTCTTCAGGTGCAAAATACGTACTATTTATTGCTTTGAAGACAAAAAGACATTACCTAAAGAATCTGCCAAAAATGTTCAGTGATAACTTACAATTGGAGACTACTTGATCACTACTAAAAATTTAATGTGACATTCCTCTATGTTACAGATTTGGAAAAATGCATTTGAGTTCCTGCTGTTATATTTGTTTATAAATTATTGAGATAACAGACGCGCACGCACACACACAGTAGCACAGATACACAGACCAACAGCTAAAATATTTCTTTCTGATTAAGGGGTCCTAAAAACATATAAATATAGCTGAAATATTCGAAAATCTGACTGAGAAACAATATACCATATATGGATAAGAAAACTATATATGGTATAATGTTTCTGGGTATGGTATATTGTATACTGGTTCTACTTTCTCTTACTATATATGGATAAGAGAAAGTACAAAAAAGAAAATACTTGAAATGACTTTCTATTTTTTTACTTTCTTTATTTTACTTTATTTTCTTTTTGAGTTACTTAAGATGAATTTTAAAAATCATGAACACTTAAAGTTATGTCTATCACTTTATCATAGTAATTACTAGTACTATAGTGTGACATTGGTGTATAGTTGACGGACAATAATCAGCAACATAAAAACAAAAAAATAAAAAATAAAAATTTTTAAGGTTCTCTTTACACTGAAATTAGATTCTTCAGGTAATAGTATAAAAACTAATTATAGCACGATGAAAAAGGGTAGTTAGAAATAGCAACAGCCGAATGAAAAAAACTATCTTGAACCAAAAGTGGATTAATATAAATTCTAGTGTCATATAGAGTGAGATAAAAGTAAGTTATATATATTCGACCCTTACCTATTCGACCCTATTCCTTCCACAAATTCGACTTTATGGCCTTTTTCAACTAGTGCAATATTACAGTGCCATCCAAAGATAAAGCGATAAACAAACTTGGACGTCTGTATAAGCGACAAGGATGTACTTTTGTAGCACAAAGTTATTTCTTTACTTTACTCCACGTCTGAAATAGAAATTTATAAGAAGTGATTTCCCGTTTTAGAATCTTTAAAGTAAACTTATTTTCACTCTACGTGCTAAATTACACAAAATATAATTTAAGTTTAATGAGACAAAATTGTAATTAATATTTTATTTTTCTTTAGAATTTTATCAGTATATTGCATATCCATATATTGCAGATGACGTATTGTTTGAAGGTCAAATTTTCGAAATTCAATTCTTATTATATTTCCACATATTGAGGTTCAGGATTTTAAAATTAAGGAATTTAGAGGATTGTCTGTATATTTCTATGTGTCTATCTCTATCAGAGTGTATGTCAGTTCTCTATACGAAGAACAAATGGTGGCATTTTGTCGAAAGTCAATATTATAAATCTGTCTCTATATTTACGAACGAGTTATTACACACAAAAATGTAAATGGTTTATAGACAATATGAATATTTCTATAGACGTACAGTCGGCAGCAGAATTCTTGAAGCACTAGTTAAAAGGTGGCACTAGTTAATTCCTACTTAAAATGTGGGCACCTAATACAGTTTTATAAAGTAAATATTTGTCGAGTCATAATTTTAGTCTTAGACTGTTTATAAAAAAGTATGTTGATGATAAAAATTAGCGATCAAACTAATGTAAATAAATATATATATATGTGTGTGTGTGTGTGTGAAAAGTGTGGATGTGCACTGTTAAAAATGGTTTCACAAAAATGAGCAAAATTGTCTCAAATTAGCTCTGAAACAATATATACTTAAGTCTGAAAACCCATGTACTCATTTTTGAGCATATGGACATGTTCAAAAATAGGGATATTGGGATTCTTAGTGGTAAACCCCATTTTTGAGCATGTCAATATACTCAAAAATGAGTACATGGGATTTTCAAATTTATGTATGTTTCAAATTTATAGTGCCATTTTTTCGAAGTTATTATTAGACAATTTTGCTCATTTTTGAGAAACGATTTTTAACAGTGTGTGCTTCAATAATTTTGCTGCCGGCAGTATAAGGAAGATATGTGATGTCCCCATCATATTTTTTTAAATAAAATTTCCTCCAAAACTGTAAAAAAGTAAGTTAAAAGATTGAAGTATTTTTCCTTTTCCATTGTTATACTGAAGTGATAATTATTTGATTTATTCTTGCATCATTTATTATGCACGGTTTCGTAATATTCGCAATTAAAAACATAACATTTTCTTTTCTTTGGAGACTATGCAACGAACGTAACAATAATAAAGTACAATGGTAACTAATTTACATAAAATGATTTACTCGCGTCATTCAAATTTAGTTATTTATATAAACCCAAAAAATATACACTAGAGAAATAGAAACGTGGGATAGGGGAGACTGGGGCACAGTGGACCACCCCTAAATCTCTTAATATTTAACTCTTTTAGTTTATATTGAGACTCATATATAGCAGCATGGTACTTTTTGTATACATAAAAAAAAAACACATGGCAAATGCTAAGGTAGCCATTTTATACAATTTTTATGTTTTGAGCCGCTCAAAGTAATTTTTCAAGTTTGAAGTTTTTTTTTTAATTTTATTAGGACTGAACTATTGACTACAAGTATTAGATTTTTGATTTCCTTTAAATTTTGATAATTTTATTTCATGAAAATGTTCGAATTATATTATTGAGACTAGAATTGCAGAAGAAACTAGTGGTTGGTCCACTGTACCCCGGGTTGTGGAACACAGTGCCCTGGTGATGGGGCAGAGTAGTCCACTTTGTGAGTGCACACAATTTATTTTTTTATTCGTAATGTATAAAAGTATTGTTATAAAAAAATTAGGTCATGCCAAGAAAGGTTTAAAGAATGTTTGCTAATTTTTTCAAGTACCTTGTTTTTTTTTGTTTTTTTTTTTGGGGGGGGGGGGGGAATTAAAAGTGTAAAAGTGGTTCACTGTGCCCCGGACTCCCCTATTTGGAAAATATTCTTATTTCTTGACTAAAGAAAGTACTTACGTTATTTACGAGATCAACGGATCAGTACACTCAGAAAAAATTCTGTGACCGACATCCAGAAACTAAATTGTGTCTCTAGTTAAAATAGAACCGCTTTATCTTTATAAAGGCGCCGTGTTCGTAGCGACGCTATGAAAAACGTCTCTGAAGCGACCCTGACCCCTCTGAAGCGACTTTCTTATACCTTCTTATTTTTTAAATGCATGAATAGATAAGAGTGAAGTCTTGGTGTGGGAGACACAGTAGATTGTCACTTACGAATGGAATTTCGGAAATTCCCAGTATCATCTTTTTACAATGTTTTTATTAATTCGCTTTCTTAAATGTTTGTTTGTTTGTCTAGTTTGTTACAAATATTACAATCGATTTTTAACTAACTTCCCGATTAGCTAAATATTTGAAACTTTTAGAAAAGCTCAAAACACGATGATAACGCAATATCTCGTAGCCTGATTTTAGAAGTTTTGATTAGATTTCTTTTAATTAATTTTAATATGAAAATAACCCCTTAATTGCTTTAAAATTAGCCATTTAAATATTAGCTATAATTTAATTGCTGCCAATTTTGTTTGTTTGCCAAATTAGGTTTGTGGGATTTATGTTGGATTTATTATTGTTGGGCTGTTTGATGAGAAATCATTGACTAACAGCGATATCGAAATCTTTGTTTTTATTTATTAAAAGGCTGTATTCTGGTCACATTAAAAAATAAATCGTTCGTTTGGAAAGCAATAGAAATTTTACTTAATACGAAGGATATGTAACAAAATTATGCCTTTGCATTAAAATAAATAAATAATAATCTTTCTTCTTCATGCAGACTCATTTTACTAGACGTTGGCGGGCCTCTAAACGCTCCTCCAGGGTCCTTTACATATCTGATAATTGAACCACTCAGGCGAAGCGTTGGACTAGTGTACATGACACCCTCCTCCCCCCCCCCCCAAAAAAAAAAAATAAAAATAAATAAATAAATAAGAAATACAGAATACCACAGGTATAATATTGATAGATAATGAATCACAGATATAATATTGCTTCAATCAGTAATATGCACGTTTGTATGCTTCGCGTGCATGAAAACACAACACAAAACACAAAAAACAAAATATCACAGAATACCCCTATCTCAAAATGCACGAATCTCAAAAATGCATGAAATTACATATTGCAGCATTTAGTAATAAGCACGTCTGTACGCTTCGCGTACATGGAAGGAAAGGACAAAAAAAAAAAAAAAAAAAAAAAATCACAGAATATCCCTATCTCAAAATGCATGAATCTAAAAAATACATGAATTTACATATTTCAGCAATCAGTAATACACACACACACACAAAAAAAAAAAAAAAAAAAAAAAAAAAAAATCAATAAATTCGTGCAGCAGCACTTTTAAACTCAAAAGCTTAAGTCTTTCATTTATTAATAAATTTAAATCTTCAGCACTAATTTTATTTATTTACGAAGTATAGGACGTTCACTTAATAAATGTTTTTTTTAAGGGTCGCTTAGAAGACGATCGCAGAATAGGGAGATCTGTAGGGTCGCTTCAAATACGTTTTGTAGTGGATCGCTTCTAACACGGTCGCTTCGAGCACGCCACCTATATAAATTCTAGTTGTCTTTGATAACGAGTTCTAAAAACCCCTATTCGAATTCTATAATGTTTTTCTACATCATCGTAGAGACAAATTCGTTTAAAAATATCTGCAAATGAATGCGAACTCAAGAGGCGAGTTTTAGCAGTTATAATCTTGGTTTATGACAGATTTCTAGAAAATCAAGTGCGAATTCCTCGTCATACAAAGAATTCATGATGATTATAATATTGTTTCCCCATCTAGAAAAGTGTACGCTAGAAATTCTCGATCATTTCGTCTATCCAAATTACTTGCTTACCTTATCCGCCTGATTCTGAAAACTAGATTTCTAGTTTAAGGATTCAGAAAGTGATTACTCATTCGTTCTAGATGAAAGCGGTATATATATATATATATATATATATATATATACATATATATATATTGTCAATGTAAATATAATCCGACCTCCTTATTTTATTTTTTTTTAAATTTTTTCCAAAAATTCTGGACTTCTACACGGAAATATCTTGTACATGGATTGATGCTAGCTTCTATTGGTTAATATTTTTCATTAAGATCTAGCTAGTTTTTGTTATATACCCTATATATGAATAAATTTGCATATAATTATTGATAGAAATATTTTGATTCTAAATGTTTTTTTACTTAATTCTTTTGGTGTTATATGGATTTTTTTAAACAAAGAATTTCATTAATTGTAATAATTTTTACATAATAATCAAAACCGATAGTTCTATAGATATATCACAATTTAGAACGTTCAAAATTTTTTATTAATTGAAAAATAAGTAAGCATTTTTATTACTTTCTTTTGCTATAAATAACAAACCTGGAAATTATATTGTTGCAAGTAACATAACATATAACAAATGAAATTAATTATGTATTTAATAAATTTAAACGCTAGCATTATTATGGTATACATCCTTAATAAATAAATATATATACCAGATAATTAAATCAGGTTAATTTGCATATTAGCTTTTCACTCTCCACGCTTCACATTCAAACTGAAGTGTATCAGGAACTTCAACAGAGCTAATTTAAATAAATCACAAACATAAGTATGTACTAATATGAATTAAATCTAAACTTCGGATTAATTGTATTTATTCGCAAATGAGTTATTAGAATAGTAATTTCAGTTATTACTATTTTGGGCTTATTCAGAAGTAATTTTAACTCATATTCAATTAATCTATTAAAAGTTTATTTACGTATATTTTTGCCTTTCCCTTATTGAACATTTATGATTAATTAATCCATTCTTCTATATCTTCTACAGAAGGAAGAAAAAAATATATTTAAATATATCACTTAAAAGTATTTTAAAACGTTAAATAGATGGAAATATTAAAGATTTGAAGAATGTAAAACTGTGTTTTACCTTCTTTTTAAATTAGAATGTAATTATATATGAATTTAAATTATATATGACTATTTTTTCTTTAAATTCTTTAGGTTTATGGTGAATTTAGCGATTTTTAGACAGTAAACAAATAATCACCTTTTTAGATAACTTTCTACTCATTTATTTATTTATTTATTTATTGAGTTATTATTGTTATTAATTTATGTATGAATATTTCCGAAATCAGTTAAACATTCTAATACACTTATATATATATATATATATATATATATATATATACGTGTGCGTGTACTATCATCTGAAAAAGGCGAAAAAATAAAGTAAAAGACAGGACTTATCAGCAAGTGAATCTATAAGTTGAAACAGAAAATAACAGCTTGCAAAAAAAAGTGTAAACTGATCTGGAAAAAAAAAATGAAAAATCAATAAAAATTTGTAATTTTTAATCAGCTTTTGAGATTTTTATAATTTCATGTAATCAAAATCAATGTTTTAAGCAACATTTAAAAAAAAAAAAAAAAAAAAAAAAAAAAAAATGTTTAAATAAACGTTTTTAAGATAAGTAGAAAAAAAGAAATATACGTGACTTACTTTATCTTGAGAAAAAAATGAGAAAAAAATGAGAAAAAAAAAAAAATTAGACGAATAAAAAAAAAAAAAAATTCAGTTATAAACACTTTTTAACATTATTGAAAAATGTTTAAAAAGGAATAAAAGTATACATTTTTTAATGAAAAAATAATATTAATTAATATTAACATTGTCAAACTTACTTTTATAATCTTAATAGAAAATTTGAAGATACTTAAAAGTAATGCAACATATAAGAAATATTTCTTTTTCTTTTTCTGTTCTTTTCTTTCTTTCGTTCTTTTTTTTTTTCTTATATTTTCTAATTGAGAAAGAAAAAAAAAAAAACTTGCATGTTCGTTGCTCATGTGAAATTAGTACCAAAGTCTGTATTTAAAAAAAAAAAAAAAAAAAAAAAAAACTTAAAGTTCCTTTTGCACAAATTGCACTATGAGTTCTTATTAGTTTAATTTTTCCTGCTTATTTATTTTTCATAATAACTATGAGACATTTTTATTTGGGATGGCTTTATTTTAAACGAAATAAGCATGCAAGCATTTTTTTTAAAATTATTATTGTTTATATTTAACTGAGTTTACATCATATTATATTTTTAGGTTGATTTCTTTAGAAATCGACCTATTGCAATCACTTTGTTTATCTCTCTCTCTATATATATCTATCTATAATGAAAATTTTGTCATCACGATAACTCCCGAAATAATACTCCAAATCGATCCAAATTTGGACAGCGAACTGATCTTATAAATATTTTGGATGAGCTCGTTAACCAAGTTGCTCCGACTTTTTGTTTTCAAATGGCAGCCACTTGAAAATTTCAAACCCACTATGTAAAAAGCAGATTTAAAGCAAGATTTGCTTGAATTTTGATGTAAATACAGACCACATAAGGGTCTCAATGAAGTTTATTAATGAAGTTTATTCGCCAGTTTTAATAAAGTGGCAGATATTTTAAGTTAAGTGGGACCACTTGAAATCAGGCTACCACTTGAAAATTTAAAACCATGATAACTTCTGAAATAATACTCCAAATGGAACCAAATTTGAACAGTGTCTTAACTTATCTTATAAATATCTTAGATGAGTTTATTAAACAAGAGTCTCCGCCATTTTGTTTTCAAGTGGAGACCACTTGAAAATAATTGAAATTGTAAAAAGCGTATTCCGAATTTGTTTGAAATTTGATGTAAGTATAAACCACATAAGGGTCTCAATGAAGTTTATTAATGAAATTTATCCGTCATTTTTAATAAAGTGGTAGATATCTTAAGTTAAGCAGGGCCACTTGAAATCACGCTACCACTTGAAAATTTAAAATCACAATAACTCCCGAAATAATACTCCAAATCGATCCAAATTTGGACAGCGAACTGATCTTATAAATATTTTGGATGAGTTCGTTAACCAAGTTGCTCCGACTTTTTGTTTTCAAATGGCAGCCACTTGAAAATTTCAAACCCACTATGTAAAAAGCAGATTTAAAGCAAGATTTGCTAGAAATTTGATGTAAATACAGGCCACAAAAAGGTCTCAATGAAGTTCATTAATGAAGTTTATCCGCCATTTTTAATAAAGTGACAGATATATTAAGTTAAGCCGGGCCACTTGAAATCAGGCTACCACTATAAAATTTAAAATCACTATAATCACTAAATTTAAAATCACTGTTTTTGTTTAAGAAAATAAATATGTTATAGTTTTACATAATGAATAAACTCAGTAACTCCACATTTCCTTTAATAAAATATTCAAGAATTAGCATTGCTTTTCTTTCATTAGAAATTTAAATATATGCATATATATATATATTGAAAAAATAACCGAATTCTATTAGGAAGGTCGTTGTATGATTTTTACTAAAAAATATATCATAGAATATTTTTCATACAAGATATTTAGGGTTTTCTCAATAAAATTTTATGTCGCAATAAACTGTCTAGGGTAACATAATGACACATCTTAGAAGCAATATGTGCTATAAAACAGCAGAAGAAATATATTTTGTATGCCAACGACGTTATAACATACATACTTAAACATTTATTGCCTTTTTTATTAACTTACAACAAATGATATTTCAAAAACATCATGACTAGCAGAAGAAAGTTAGAGGAACTGAGAAAAATACATTGTATAATACAGTTCTGAACTAAGCATATTTTACAGAATGTGGAAATTAATTTATATATATATATATATATATATATGTTTTAGATTTACATGCACATGCACATGTGCATATGCATATATACGTATATATACATTAGGGTATCTCTTAAATGATGGGGGAATTTTTTCTTTCTTTCTTTCTTTCTTTTTTGAAATATGATACGGTATTAGGATTTTCTGGTCAAGTCGGCATGTGCTAGCATTATCTTTTAGAGCTGATATTTTGCTAAGAAGTATTTACGGTCAAATAGAAAAAAAAAAAAAAAAGAATAGATGGTATGAGAATCCTATTTCAAAATTCCTTTTTATTATCTTTAGCAAATTTAAATGATAATGTATGATGAAATTATATGAATTAAACATATATATGAACTAAACGAATGATATGAATATAATTGCTTATCTATTGTCGTGGCCCGAGCCCGAGCCCGGCCCGGCCCTCGGGCCGGGTTCGGGCCGAACTTTTCAATATGCTCTCGGGCCGTGCAGGGCTCGGGCTCAATATTTTTTGTGTGTACTAGGGCCGGGCAGGGCCGGGCCCGGCCCGAATATTTTTCTAAATTCCTCGTTAATCAACGAAAAAGGAAAATGATAAAATACTTTTCAGTCATTTATTTTACATAATTTTACAGTCCGGTTTGTCACATAAAATTTAATTTTGTTAAAAGGTGTCTGTAACTAAAATTTAATTGTCTATCATTTTGACTGTTCGCGATCTGATTTTCCGCAAATATTTTAAACATGTCTCGAAATTAATATTTTTTATTTAAAGTAATATTAGATGGTTTCCATTTCAAAGTAATATGCATGTTACTACCAGTTTGCGTACGTGTAACAAACAAAAGAAATTAGATAAGTTACTGTATTTAAGGCTTTGTTTTCTATGGTCTGTAGTGTTTAGGTGGTATGAAGGCTATAAAAATCCTTCCGCTGTAACTTTTCCTCTAAGGCTTCTTTTTCTTTTCTCCAGGGCACTGGATGAAAGTAGCATCAATTTTAGGATGTGCAAAAGCATATTTTCTATTGAATATGGTTGGATTAGCATTAAAGTTTTGTTTACCGGATCACATGAAAGATTTGGATACATTACGGTATATAACAGGAAGTGGTTGAAAATGTATTTTTAGTGCTATTAACCATTTTAAATATATTCCTTTATTGTTTGAGGAATGCTAATATTTTCGATTTGACTTTATGTCTGTCTTTGTGCCTTCTGTACGTCTGTAATAATGAAATACCGTTTATATACAAATATCTTGTAAACATTCAGCAGTTTTGTTAAAGAACAATCTATTGCTTAGTTTATAAAACATATGCAAAACACTTATTAAAAATCTTTTTCGCAGAAAAAAGTTTTTTCTTTTTTTTTTTTTTTTTTTTTCTTTTTTCTTATTTTACATATTGTTTAATCGGGCCAGGTCGGGTCGAGCCTGATTTTATCGCTTTTTGTCCGGGGCGGACCTGGGCCGGATTTTTCGATTTCATACCGGGCCGGGCCGGGTAAGTAAACCTTTCCAACGGGCCGGGCCTTGTCCGGGCCGGAAAATTTCGGCCCGTGCAGACCTCTACTATAAAACAGCAGAAAAAATATATTTTGTATGCCAACGACGTTATAACATACATACTTAAACATTTATTGCCTTTTTTATTAACTTACAACAAATGATATTTCAAAAACAACATGACTAGCAGAAGAAAGTTAAAGGAACTGAGAAAAATACATAGTATAATACAGTTCTGAACTAAGCATATTTTACAGAATGTGAAAATTAATATATATATATATATATATTTATGTTTTAGATTTACATGCACATGCACATGTGCATATGCATATATACGTATATATACATTAGGGTATCTCTTAAATGATGGGGTATTTTTTTTTTCTTTCTTTCTTTAAATATGATACGGTATTAGGATTTTCTCGTCAAGTCGGCATGTGTTAGCATTATCTTTTGGAGGTGATATTTTGCTAAGATGTATTTACGGTCAAATAGAAAAAAAAAGAATAGATGGTATGAGAATCCTATTTCAAAATTCCTTTTTATTATCTTTAGCAAATTTAAAAGATAATGTATGATGAAATTATATGAATTAAACATATATATGAACTAAACAAATGATATGAATATAATTGCTTATTTATTGTCAATCTGTTATTATTAATCCCATGGTATAATATTTATGGTTCAATATAATATGGCTATTGTTGACTTATTCATATAAGTTTATTGAACCCTTTTAAAGATGTCTACATGTGGGGTTCTTGATAACAATTTAGTCGTTTGGTGTTCTGTTTTTCTTGCTCTCTACGATCTTGTGTTAGTGCATATATATGTGTGTGCGTGTATGTATATATATATATATATATATATATATCTATATATATATATATAAAGCGAAATCAAAAGTCTTCTTTCAAACTAGAAAATAAGTTCGTCTCAATTGAATACATAATTTAAGTATTTAAATTCCGTGAAGAGAAAATTCTGAGTAGAAAATATAACTCAAGTTGTAAATAATTCGGATTGAGAATACATATATGACTTTAATGTAATTTATATACATAAAAAATTAGCCTATGTATATTTGTTCTCGCAAAACTCTCAAAGTATTTGATCGGTTACTTTGAAAATGTGACATAAAACGTACTTGAATACGAGCCGGTTTTTATATAGGGAAAACTGTGGAGTCTTGTCCAAGTTTTCAAAAAAAAAAAAAACATTTTTATAAATTTTAACACGAAAAAATTCATATATTAGTATATAATAAAGGATTTTTTTTATACAAGGATAAATTGTGACAGAAGAATAATGCCTTTTTTCTTCACTAAATTTATTAATTTTTAAAATGTAGTCAAGTTGGTCAAGCCTCATTTATAAGGGAAACTTGATCCAAGGTATAGGAGGCTTAGCCCATGAATTGGTGTATAATTTTACCGTGCACAATATTAATTTTGAAAGCAATAAGTGTAAAAATGTTTTTATTATAACTTTACACTCTGAGACTTAGTTTGAAAGTTTAAATTTATCTTAATTTATCTTAATTTATCTTAATAAATTTATCTTTGAACTGGGAAAAATCAAAACTAAACTACACTTTCCTGTCTACTCAAGACGTAAGGCATTGCAATTTAGTCATATCTGTTAATTTCACAACAGACAAGTCTGCCTTTTCAGGATATATAAAATAACATGTTTTTTTGCATCTTCATAAGGTGACTTCATACTCATCATTTACGATTTTACATGCCATCCAGCAGTCAAAATAACACAATTTTTTTCTTCAAAATTTACCACAAAATCGCCATTATTAAATTGTTTACTCAGCTCTTCAAATCCCTTCGTGTCTTCATCAGCACAACTAGAGGATATATTGATATTAGATTCCTCTAAATTACATAACCCTTTGCAACACTGTTTTGCATTTTTGCAACATACCAGAAAGTCAAAGTTATTTGTACAGAAACCTTGAAATTTGACTTTAACGACTGTTGCTGTCTTGCAACATTAGAGTTAACACAAATGCTTGTAAAAAATTTATCAGATGGCGTTATTATATGATGTTTTTACACGAAATTTTAATTTATGAAGAAAACGAAAATACAGTTGTAAACTTTCTGAACATAGACAAATTATACAGACTGAATTTGTGAGAAATAAAACAATTTATGAGTCAGATTTATTATAAAAAAAAACTTAAATAATTTTAAATTTTCCATCTAAATTCAAAACTTGAAAATTTCGAAAAAAAATTTATGCCAATTTGCTCTATGTTTCAGACATCCAACAAATAGATTTTTGGCAATAAAAGTTTAACAT
Source organism: Salticus scenicus (assembly GCA_963930645.1). Classification (NCBI taxonomy): domain Eukaryota; kingdom Metazoa; phylum Arthropoda; class Arachnida; order Araneae; family Salticidae; genus Salticus; species Salticus scenicus. The sequence continues at coordinate 152,188,006 of OZ005659.1, forward strand.
TTTGTATAATGTTTGTAAAACAATTGATTGTATGCTTAAGATATCCTACCCAAACACATGGGTAAATATTTTTGAATTCTGAGATCTTGAGATATAAAGAGTTAAAATGATGTTATATTTATTTATTTATATTTTTAAACATTCTGGACTCTTAGATGTTTGCTGTTCTTAATTTTACCTGTTTTCGCCCATTTCCTTTTTATATTTCATTTCAATTGACTTTAGATGTCTTCTTCTACTGCGAGTCCTACTCGCTTTATCTCTTTGGAAGGGGTGCAGTTGTTTGCGGGTAGTAGATAATTTCTGGGTGGAGTGACTTGAATTGATTTAATATTCATTTATTGAATTGATTTAACTAGTTAGTAGTCGCATATCAGTCTTTTTGCCGCCCGTCGCTTATAAATGCCTCCTGCAAATCACCCCTTAAAAAACCTGCAAATCACCCCTTAAGTGGGGAAACTCTGTGTACCTGACCTTTGGGTAGATGTCCTCTAACATAGTATGTTTTCAAGTCATTCCTGTTATTTTTTAAACAGTTAAAAACATTTTAATTCTCAAATCGGTTTATTTGACCGCGACGCGACCACTAACGTTGGTTTATTTCTTTCCCCATTTCCGGTTATTCAGACAGGTTAGAATTTTGCGGGAAAAACTTCGAGTGAATTAAAGCTTCCTTCAGATACTAGCAACATGCAGCGCGTCAAAACTCATAAATTATCCATTGTCCGAAAGCGACCCTTGACATTTTGCACACGTTTACAATGAAGGACATTACTTTTTATTGCTCTTTTACAAAAGAGACCCCCCTTCTCATGCAATTATCGCACTAGGAGGTTTGGGAGCTTCGATTGCAGCGAGCGTCGATCTCCTAAATCAGATCAAAGAAATATCAATAGAGCCGACTTGCAGTTTTCTTAAGTTGCCAGTCTCTGAAGGATCCTTAAAGGCACTTCATCTTTCTCAACTGGCTTTCTTTCGGCTTTCCCCCAACACTATATAGCGGCGCCAAAAAAACCGAAACGCGACTA
>OZ005659.1:152191533-152334033 GCA_963930645.1 Salticus scenicus
ATATTGTCAATTTTCTATTAATAATTCATACATTAAAGGAGAATTTAACTATAATTTACCTCTCTGAAGACAGATTATTGATTACAACGCATGTCTATTTTTAGGTACCGTATAGTTTCTCGATACATACGAAAAATTCCAGTTAAATCCTAACTTTTTTTTTCTTTTCTTATTTACTTCAATTTCTGAGAAAAACCATATTTGTATTAAGAAAATTTAAACTTTTTTTTTTTTTTTTTTTAGAATGAGAAATATTTCTGAAAATGCTCCGCCAGAGAATGTTATTTTCTAAATGTGCATTCATTACGTTACGTCTCTCTGAATTTCTAAACGAAAATTTAAGAAATTTGAAATTCTGCATCTAGGAAGTATTAAAGTTACATCTTCGTTTAAATAAGTATATGAATACAAAGTTCTTAGTAAAGTTTTCAGGTGCTTTAGAGTATCTAAAAAAAAATTCACATTAAGTGCAGTATGCTGTTCAGTCACTTAGGTACTTAAGTTTGCTTATCGATTCTGCATTCTGGTTTACTTAATAATACGAAATTTTTGAGAGTTTATGCTTATATAACATATATATTTACCTTTAAATAATTTAATTTTACAAAATTACTATTTTACATTATAAATTAATTATGTATAGTGTACTAATATATATAACTATTTTAGTGTATATATAATATAATATGTATATATATATACATAGGTGTCAAGTATACTCTTTTCGGTTGGAAAAATTGGCAGTTGATTTCAATAATATTAATCGTCGAAAATATACATAACTTCTTCCATTTAAAAATAATGGTGTGAGTACTGATTTAAAAGTTTAAAAACTTGGCAACTCTGTATATATTATTTTGTAAGAAATCCCATAATTTAAACAAAATAATATAATATTTTATATTAATTTAACATTAATTTTCACCTATTTTATACAGTTAGCCTTATTAACCTCTTTTAACAACAAAATAAGTCACATTACACGCATTATTTATACTGAACAGTAACCGTTGGTAATTTTCTAAAATCAGGCATTAAAATATTTTTTTTTTTTTTTTATTTAAAAGTTTTAATGTTTCGAAAATATTTTTAAATTTATTTCTGAATTTATTCCAATATTTTCAAGAGTACATTGTACATTGTTTTAAATATTAGAGACGTTTTTCAAAATAAAATTTTAGTTTATGAAATCTTATTTATTATTTTTCCCGAATTTTAATTAATACAAATATTAGGCACATATAATTTTCAACATTAATTTTACTTTTGTGATTATTATTATTATTATTTTAAATTAAATGTTTCATTTGTATTGGGATAGCATGAGTTATGCATAGAACAGCATGGAATTTACTATAACAACTCTGAAAATTGTAGTTGTCACAGAGGATTTTTCATAAATTTCTTACTATTATAGCTCGCAAAATAGATGCTTGTATTATGACAGGTATTTAATTAATGGATAAGCTCGAACTACCAAAATAATCCCATGTTAAAAGGTAATTATTTGTGACTTATATTGCTTTATTTATTGATAACATGGTTTTAAAATCTTTAAGTCCAGTTAAAATAAATTAATTTAATTAAAGAGTTATATTTAACATTGTAATATTAGTTGTGCCATAAAGCTCTGTTGTTTTAGTTTTAAAAAAATTGGCACCGAAAAATATTCCTGGAAAACATTTATATAACCGTTAAGGAGATATTTGTTAAAATATAAGTATTTTATTAAAACATTCCGATGTCATTTTCCTAATTCAAAGCGACAATACTTTCCGGTTCACTTCCCTAACAACACACTTGTCCATAATACATTCTGAAGATGTCCTTAGATGTCTTCTCATCCATAGAACATCCTGAGGATGTCATTTAGAGGAGATGTGGTGTTATGGTTTATAATAAAATTTTTCCAAATTTGACACGCTCTTTAATATCAATGTTTTAGTAACTTTAAACGGAATAATGAATCCGAAATCTTAGTTTTATTTTAGACATTGATAACGTAAATCAATGTATGCAAAACTATTATTTAAACATCTTTTAGTGTAAGCAAATGCGTTTTTGTTAAAATTATTTGCATCAACTTTAATAGCTTAAAAATTAAAAAAAAATGTTTTTGTAATATTAAATATTTTGAAGTTAGTTAGCAAAAAGATCAGAAAGTATCTCTCTACATTAAATTAAAAGGTTTTTATAGATAATTATTTATCGAACTGTTTACATTACTTCCATTACCCCACTACCGTAGGTAATGGGATTATTGAGTTCGGTCGAAAAATTCGATATCGAGTTTTGACATTATTTACATATTTTAAGGTCTTCTGAACACAAGCGAGTGTTTTACGGCATTTAGTCATTGCGTTTGTGTGTGTAGGGGGTGGGGAAATCTTTGGACTACCATATTTCTGAAATTAATAAAGATAGAACGACAAAACTTCAGAATTTAGACAGGTCTGGTGTACAGATAAATTTTCCAACTTTTGGTAAAAATTGGAAAACCGTAGAGTAAGACCATAAATCCGTATATGAAAAACAGCTATAAGGATTTTCTTGAAAGTTGCTATATAAACATCTTATTAAATGACCTTTCGTGCGTATTAATTGATTAGTTCAGGAAAATTGATAAAAGTCCTGCATAAGTAACTAAATTTGATGTCTCACAAGTGAGCTTCTTTAAAAACGGCTGTATGGGTTTTTTTTAGTTCCCCATCATACTATAGGTATGGGGAACTTAGGTAATCGTGAAAATTTTCGACCTCGGTTTTTTGACTTTTCTACACGTTTTCAGGTGTGAGGAATACGAAAATGACAAAATTTGTATGGTGTCTGTCTGTAGGGTGTCTGTTAGTCTGTTAGTCCGTTAGTCCGTTAGTTCGTTAGTTTGTTAGTCTGCGTACACGATATCTCAAGAACAAATTGTTGCAGAGAGGTCAGATCAGGTTTAAAATATTACTTTCGACACTGGCAAGAACCCTATTCATTTGCAACATTCGAATTTAAAAACTTCGTAAGTTATTAGAAATTTACGATTTTCTTAACATGGGAGAATAGGACAAAAATTCACTTAAATGGAAACTTTTGACTGTAAAAATGTCAGACTAGTTTTAAAATATCAGTTTTGATGCCGGAATGAACATAAGTAATTATAAACATGCTACTTCAAATTTCTTAACATGGCAGTATAGGGCAAAATTTTACATAAACGTCAATTTTTAGAGATATTTTCATCGTAAAGATGTCAGACTACTTTTGAAATATTATTTATGACACTGGCATGAATATTAATCACTATGAATTTTCCAATACGTCAAGCTTGAGGGATATTTTCATCGTAAGGATGTCAAACCACTTTAGAAATATTATTTAGGATACTGGCATGAATATCATTGACTATGATTTTTCCAATTTAAAAAATTCGTAAGTTATTTGGAATTTACGCTTTACTTAACCTGTCAGAACTTCCATTTTAAGGATCATAAATACATTAGACAATTTCAAAATTACATTTATGATATTTGTTTGAACATGATTGAATACAAATATTCTAATAGGAAAATTTCGTAAATCATTCGTAATTTACGATTTTATTAACATAGCAAAATTGTAAATTTTTCATATAAGTATGAATTTTGAGGATTATTGCATTGGAAATAGTAGCAGGAAAACTAAACAACGGAATTGTCCCTGATAAAATAAATTAATAGATTAGAATAAGATATATACATCGAAGTTAACGGTGGATAGCCTATTAGGCGGGGATGTCATTCTGTCACTATATCAAGATTTGGTCAAATTCATTTCTTTTAACATGATTATAATATGTCTCGCACTAGAAATTTATGAGAAAATAAATATGATGGGGAACTGAGCAGAGTCCACCTATGCCAACTAATTTTAAAAGCCGACGTATTAACTTACTTTTAGAAACTCTTTCGAGTGTCATTATTGTTTTTATGTCAAACATTGAGCTCACCAAGATTTGATTAAAGTCATTATTTCAAATATGTCTCTAACGATTTGTTTGAAAATTGCTACATAAACACTTTTTAGATATCGTTTCGCATGCAATAAGTTGTTAATACAGGAAAATTAAAAGTATCATGACTGGGTTGGCCAGTTTTAAATTTTGGGAATTGGAGTTTTAATAAACAGCTCTACCGATTTTCTGTAAACTTGCTATACAAACTCTGTTTTATATGTCTTTACACACATATCAGTTCTCTGTGACAGGAAAATTGCTAAATGACTAATTTGTCAGGTTTATTTTATGCCTTACGACCACATTACCTCCAAAAAATGAATATGATGCATGTAATAGTGGGAAACGGATATTGTGTGGTTGTTATATATACCAGATTCTTTTTAATTATTGTCTTAAATGTAATTTTATTTTTATTTATAAACCACAGTAAAGTTAAAAAAAATGTGTTGCATTTCTATCTAATTTTTAAGGTTCAAATTCCAACATAAACCAATGATGATTAGATACGTCAAATACTTATCAAAAATCATATGTTAAACACCAAATTATAATACATTAAACTTATTAGTGTTTATTTTATTGTTTTTTTTATATCAAAAGAATGTTTTTTTTTTTTTTATGTAAGACGAGTCAATAATTACAATCCTTTATTATGTTAATATTTTTATAAATACCTGCACAAAAAAATTTCATTATCTTTGAAAAATAAAGAAAGAAAGAAAAGAAAAGAAAAGAAATTAAAAAAAAAAAAAAAAAAACTTTAATATAATAATAACTAACTAAGCGCAAATTTTCAATCGCATATTATTACAATTAATTTCATTATTTGTATTATGGACTCGTTAAGTATAATTGCATTACCTATCATGAATAAAACATCTTATAGAAAATTAAACTGATAATTTTGTTTTCGAATTATACGTTTTTTATCGTGTGTGTATCCGCTTTTATGTGTGCTTGTTTCTTATAAATTAAGTAATCGTCCCTCGCATCTGTTTAGAATTAAAGCTCAAGTGTTAATTTTGTGTTTTTTTCAAAAAGAAACAAAAATTAAGCCATGTGCGCTGCTAAGTTATTCATAATTAAAAAGCATTATTATTATTTTTTTTTTCATAAATAAATTTAAATTTATTTTTTATTTATTTATTTATTTATTTTTAATGGTATTTAGTTCCAAAATTGAAGAAGATAATATTATGTAATACATGTTTTTGCTGTACTTTTCATATTCATTATTATTTTTAAGCGCAATAGTTAATTTATTACATTTATATTAATAAGAAATTTCTAAATGTGACACCTTTTAATATATACCTTTAGGTAAAGTTATCTTTAAATATTTAAATCTTTAAGTCATCAAATACTTTAAAAGAAATGAATGTATCATTCTTTGTAAAAAGTAGATAGTTTACACTAAGGAAATATATATATATATATATATATATATATATATTATATAGGGGAGCATCTCCGGTTGTGGGCACAGATTTGATTTTAGCTTATAACTTTTGTTAGAATAGATATTATGCAAACATATGAATACCAATGGAAAACTAGAACCATTAGCTAACGTTTAATGAAGTAACTGCATTGATTCCGTCAACCAGAAAAAAAAAAAAAACTATTGCCAATTTTGTGAAGTGATCATTTTTTGCCAAACAAAAATTGTACCCGGTTGTGGGCACACTTATGAAATCCGCTAAAAATGGGAAAATAATAAGAAAAATCACCATAAATACAGAAAAGAACAAAATTTATTCATTTTGTAAGGATTCTGTTGCCGAAATAATAACAGAAAATGGCATTTTCATAATTTTATTCGTCATCTTCTCCATCCTTCAAATCAGAAGTGCAATGCTTGTAAATAAAATAATTTTCATGTATATTGTCACATTTCAAATGTACCAAACGATCATACACGTTGCATTTGACTGAATTTGCTCTTGTTTGGAATGTTAGCAGGTGCTCCAAACAAATGATGCAGAAATCGACATAATCTCCTGATTGTGAATGTTTCTGTTTTTAGCGCGTCTGATCAGCAGGTGACCCTTAATTTTGACAGGTAAGGGTCAGGTTTGACAGGTGACCCTTACTTTTTCAAGGCTTCTTCTGTATACACAGAAGCTGCGAGGAGGTCCGTATCCTCAGTCTGTCGATTTTATGGATTTCGTATTTGCTAAGCAATCCTTAATGGCTTTAACCATCGTCTTAAAATGCATTTATTTTCGATCGATTGACTTTTCCGGGGTTGCATGGCTAAAAATGCCTAAAAATGCCTAAAAATACATAAAACACTGACAAAATATGTTATGTTGTTTTAAAGGACCATATTTCACAATTTGTAGGTCAAAAGCACGCTTTAAATGAAAGAAACATGGGTGCTGACAACCGGTTACATGAAGGTGTCCAAAACCGGGAATGACCGTCACTTTTATAATGACAGAAAAAACAATTTTCATTCGAAATTTCGGCTTAATTCAATATTGCATTACAAAAATATATTGAAATACTGAATACATATATATTACACTCACATTTTTTAATTAATTCACTTCGATTTATTGCACATTGAAAAAATTCAGAAATTATTTTTGTGTTGCTTTTTGTTCAAAATTTTGTTTCGATGCTTGCACTTACTAAGCAAATGCGTCGATTCAATTCGGTGTTAGCGCTATAACTGCGTACTGTTACACTACATGTGTGACAATGCTCAAATCCACCATATTTACTTTTTGTTAAAAGATATGGTGGGGTGCCCACAACTGGAGATGTTCCCCTATATTGTATACCGCCTTCATCTAGAACGATTAGAATTATTAAGTGGTCAATTTCTAAATCCCTAAACTAGAAATATAGATTTCCGTGCTATGCGTATTAAGCACGCCAATAAGCTGACTAAATCAAATGATCTATATTTTCTAGTCTATACATTTCTAGATGATGAAACAATACTATGAATATTCTGAATATTAGGAATCCTTTGCATTGCGATAAATTCTCTCTTAATTTTCCAGATTTAGATCGCAAACCAATTTTATATTTGCTAAAACTCGCCTCTTGTATTCACATTTATTTGCAGAGATTTTTAAAGAAGTTTGACGTCGATAATATAATCAAACACTCTATAATTCTAATAGGGTTTTCTAGAACTTGCTTTTAAATGGGACTAGAATTTATAAGAATAATATGAATTCATATTTATTAGAGCCACAATTTAGATTCTAGATGTCAGCTGCAGAATTTTTTCTGAGTGTATTGTATAAAGAATCCACAGTACATATGCCACAATACAAGAAAAACACTTTTATAATGTTTTAAAAGTAAAAAAAAAAAAAAAAAAAAAAAAAAATACCAAACAGTATTAAAAGTGTATGGTATAGTTATTCCTTAAGGAAAGGAAAGTCTTTGATGACCCTAAAAATTATCCTTTAATTTTTCTTTTTACTGTAAAAAGTAAAGCACTATTAGAAACATTTTATATAAAGCAGTAATAAATCACTACATGAATTTTTATAATTTTTGTAATCCGAACCAATACGGGTTCAAAAAAGAAATATTCACAGATTGGTTAACATTAGCTTACAAGAGAAAAATGTTATATAAAGTAACCTTTAACTTCAAACACGAAAGAAACATTCTTAGGCTCACTTTTTCAGTAACATTTTAGAACGAGAGTAATTAGGGGATCACTACACGTTAAAAAATAACAAAAATATTTTCAATTACAATGTATCATAAAAAGAAAAACATTATTCGTAAATGTAATATAAAATTTCATGTGCAAATTACAATTTATAATATTAATATGTATTTTAAATGAATAACGCTAATATATAGGAAATATTTGTTTATTATTATTATTATTATTATTAGTAGTAGTAGTAGTAGTAGTATACGAATGAATTAATATACATATATATATGAATGCAGAAAAAATGAAAAGAATAGAGAAATCTTATTAAGAAATACAAAATGAATAGAATTATTTTTCTCGGAAATGTGAATACTTATAGGAATAATAATTTAAAAAAAAAAAAAAAAAAAAAAAACTGATCTTGCGCGAAAAGAAGTATGTTTTCATGACATGGTTTAAAAACTAAATATATTTGTAAATTTTTGCAAGCTTTGTAAAAAAAACATTTTATAAATTTACTGAATTGTTTATTCAGAGTCTCGTTAGATTTACAATAGTTCTTAGTTAAGAGTACGTAATTGCGATTCTCAATCTTTATTTAGTTTTTCTGTTATCTAATTTTTCAATAAAAAACTAAAAATGTATGTTTTTGTTTTAGAAAAAGCATAAAAATGTCACAAATATATTTCCGTCAATAATTAATTAAATTAATATTAGACTATATAAAAGGCATATATATATAATACATTTTTTATTATATTCGTTTATTTTACTCTGTAATTTTTTTTATAAGACTTAAGATAAATTATTACCAGCATTTTTCTGTTGAAAATTTAACAGTGAAAAGTTCCTTTGAATAAAATAAAAATCAAAAAATTATTTTTAAGAGAAAGAGGTAGAATTATCTTCGACAAATAAAGTTCATAAGTGATTTTTCCACACACTAAGTATTTAATTTGATAATAAAATTATTTCTGATGCATTTGCAAGTGTAAACAAAATCATTTATGCAGTGTCATATATTTGTAAGGAAAAGAAACAAAAAATGTTTCAGTTGCATGCGCGAAAGCGGTTTTCAACATATCATGTATTAATTTGTAAAGAGCCTTACGATGTTGATTGAAATATTTTAGATTTGCATAGAATTAATGTGCGAGTAGATTTTATAATTGAAGTAAAGGAGTTAGGTTAGATTCTAGAAAGTTGGACAAAATTGATGAATAGGTATCTAATTTGGTAAAGAAATAGTCTTTCTGAAAAGTATTTCATGAAGTTAGTTTGAGAAATTTATAACGCCAAATTTATTTGAGAAACTGATGCAGTGAAGCAGAATTTAAACGTTTGGTGCTTGAAGGTATGCAAACTGATTATCCAATGACAGTATATAAACAAAAGCAAATCGAGATCAGTTGGATATTGTGTGGAAAAAGACCGTCTGTTCTCAATTCAAAGATGTTATATTTATTTAAATTCACTGCTTGTCGAGGGGCTTTGATTTAATTTATATATAAGAATATCAGTTGCAAGTAGCCTTTTTTGCCAAATTTTAAAACCAATGAATTCTTATTGAGATTTTGAACAATAAGTCTCATGTTTATATTATAAACTTACTCGCAGCAGGATAATATCAAGGCAGGAAGTTGTAGAAGAGGTGTTACCTACGCAAACTTAAAGATAATTAATTCACAAAAAAAAAAAAAAAAAAAAAAAAAAAAAAAGCGAAAAAAACCCTTAAAAGCTTTGTACATTTAGCAAAACATAAATATCAAATCCTTCTTTCTATGATAACTTTATTTTTATTGAATTTAAAGAAATTTTTTTCGTAAATTACCGTATGTATTTATCAATAGGAAAATTATAAAGTAAAGTAATAGGAAACGACGAATTTACGTGCAAGCGCAGTAAAAAGAATATATACTGAACTATTCATATTTCATAGAAAATTACACGTATGCAATTTATATTTGAGAATGATTTTTCTCTATGTGTTCGGTCATTATCTTTTTGCGGATTTTTATAAATTTTACATATATAAATTTTACATTTATAAATTATACATATATATGGGCAATTATCAAAATGTGGGAACATGAAACGTTAACTTCAAGTATTACATTAAATATGCTTTATTTAAAGAAAACAACTAATTATTTAGGGAAAAAAAATACACCAAATGTTTTTATACGTTTTAGAACATCAGATCATCAGATATCAGGTCATTGTTATTTAATACGTTTACTTAAAAATGAATTATTGCCATTTCATATGATTCGAACGTTACAGTATTCGGAGTTATATGATTCGAACGTTACAGTATTCGGAGTTCCTTATTTCTGAAAAGTGTATTGATTGAAAAGAAATTTTACAAAAACACATAAATATTTAGAATAAAAAAATTAAGAAATTATTAAAGAAAGATAAGAGTGTTTAGATTCATTAGACATTAGACTTAATATAGTTTGTGTTAAATAGCATTGTTTAGATCATAACTTTTGGACATAACAAAGTGCAAAATATTTTCATCTGTAAAAGTCCAGTTTATTTTCGAAATATGATCAAACCAGTATTGTTTCTGATAAAGCAATTATGACACAATCATTACTTCCCTATGCCTACCCATTATTTTCCGTTAAAATCACCTGAAAATAAGTTATAACTATTTTTGGTGCTACATCTTAAATCAACGTTTTGGATGTCCAAAATTCATGCTTTTAGTCCAAAATAATAAAATTTAAAGATATTTACACAAATATTTTGCAACAAATTGTATCAATTCTTGTCTTTGAACAAAATTCGAATTCCAGTGGAAAAAAAACAAGAAAGAAAAATCCTGCAGTGCGCATTGATTAGTAACACTTTCCAACTGTACGCAGTTGTTGTATCGAATAAGTTTTATTATTGTTTGTCTATGTTATCACACAACAGACAGAAGGACTGAAAAACATACAGATAGACTAATCGATTTTAAAATTACTCTTAGGCATTTGGGAAAGTGTTAAAAATGCTTAACGCAAAAGAAAACGCAGTGGTTAGATTACAATTACAGCTTTTTTAATCTGTCTAAATATTTTACTGTAGCCCTGTAAATCTGAAAGTTAATCATATCATATTATATACAAAACAATATTTTAGAATATGTATAATACATGTCAATGCTTTTATGATTTTTATAGTAAAAAGTTTTTTAAATATAACTTTTAAAGAATTCTGTCCTAAAACGGAATACACTGGATTTTTTTTCTCGTTGTCCCTGTAAACAAACCAGTTGCACAGAACCTATTAATGACATTTTAAATAGGGAACATTCCATAGGGAACATTCCATAGGGAACTTCACTGTATCATTTTTTAAAAATTCTCAAAATATTCACGGATGATAAGAGCCGGAGACACACTAGAAAGACAGATGCACAAATTGAAATCATATTCCCACTAAAATTATAAGAAAGTGTTAAAACGCTCATGTAAACAAAAGTGCAATTCTAGCAAGTTTTTATTAATAGCTCTTAATGTAACTGATTATTTTTCTGTGGCCCAGTAAATCTAATGCTAACCATACTATATTACATAGAAGACACTCTTTGTGCATACGAATAATATATTTCAATTGCATTAAGCTTTGTGGAAAATAAAATTATTAAAATTTGGTTTATAAAAACAACGCTAATACAATACAATGCTTTGGAATACTTTCAAGTGCCCGTCTGCACAAACAAGTTAGAAATGTATTCTATTTTACATATGAAACATCCGATAGGGAATTGAATAACATATTAAAATTTCATTCAAGTTTCTATACATTAAAGGTATTAAAACATGGTTTATAGAAACTCCTCTCAAAGAACACAATGCTTCCAAATACTTTTGGGTGTCCCTGTACACAAACCAGAAGCGGTATTCACTCCATTTTCAATAGGAAACATCCGATAGTGAACTTGAATAAGATATATCGGTTCAAAGAAATTCAATGAATATTTACGGGAATTAGAGCGCAGAAAACAGACAGAGAGACATGCAGACAGACAGAAGAACAGTCAGACAGATACACAATTTGCAATTATATTCACACTAAAGAATGAGGGAAGGTGTCAAAAACGCTTAATGTAAACGAAAGTACAATTCTAGCATTTTTTTATTAATAGCTCTTAATATAAATGAATATTTTTGTGTTACCTTGTAAATATAATGATAACCATGCTATATTCTACGCAAAGCATTCTTTTGTGCATATAAATAACATATTTCAATTTCTTAAAACTTCGTGAGAAGTAAACGTTATTCAAATTTTATTTATAAGAAAATCTCACAAAGAAGCTTTGGAGTGTTTTTGAGTGTTCCTGTACATAAACTAGAGGTGGTATGTAATCTATTTTATATAGGAAACATCCAATACTGAACATGAATAACATATTTCAATTTCATGAAGATATTGTTCAGTAAAGGTATGCAAATATGGTTTATAGAAATATCTCTCATACAACACAATTCTTTGAAATACTTTCGGGTGTCCCTGTAGACAAACCAGTAGTGGTATAAACTCCATTTTCAACAGGGAACATCGGATAGTGAACTCGAATAATATACATCAGTTTCAAAAGATTCCATAAATATTTACGTGCGTTAGAGCACGGGCAGACAGACGGACGGACAGATGGACCGATACACAAATTGATATCATATTCACACTTAAAAAAGTTAGAAAGTGTTAAAAATGCTTAATGTAAACGAAAGTAGAACTCTAGAAAATGTCTATTAATAGCTCTTAATATAACAGCATATTTTTGTGTCACCCTGTAAATCTAATGATAATCATGCTATATTCTTTGCAAAGCAATCTTTTGTGCATATAAATAACATATTTCAATTTCCTAAAACTTCGTGGAAAGTAAAGTTATTAAAATTTGATTTATAGAAATATCTCTCATAGAACGCATTGCTTTAGGATACTTTTGACTGTCCTTGTACATAAAAAAGTGATGGTATTTAATCCATTTTATACAGAAAACATCCAATAGTGAGGTTCAATAACATATTTCAATTTCATTAAGATATGTCTAGAGTAAAGGTGTGAAAATATGATTTATAGAAATACCTCTCATAGAACACAATGCTTTGAAATAATTTCGGGTACCCCTGTTTATAAACCAGTAGTGGTATTTAATCCATTTTATGACGGAAACATCTCATAGTGAACTGGAGTAACCTATTTCAATTTCATTAAGATATTTGTACAGAAAAGGTATTGAAATATGATTTATAGAAATACCTCTCATAGTACAAAATGCTTTGAAATACTTTCGGGTGTCCCTGTATACAAACCAGTAAAGGTGTAAACCCCATTTTCAATAGGGAACATCCGATAGTGAACTTGAATAACATATATGAGTTTCAAGAAATTCTGCAAATATTTACGGGAGTTAGAGCGCGGACGCTTAGACAGACAGACAGACGGACAGACAAACAGACAAACCAAAGTCATTAACGCTTTTCTATCTTGTTGGAAAGTGTTAAAAACCAAAAATAAAAAAGTGCATAACCTTCCAAACCTCATTTTATTTTTCATAAGGAAAAAAAAAAAAACGCCAAAAGAGCGACAATCAGCCAAATCTTTATACCCATAAAATTGATTACAAAATTACATACGCAATCCGTGACGTATGAGAAGTACTTCGGTCCCGCGTCAGGGGCGAAATTTACATGCTAAATTTTTACCATTAGCTTCTTTGCAAATGACGGCTCTGAATGTTTTCAGTACTCTATGCTCGCAGCACTAACCGTTATAACTAACGGATTCAAAACATTTTCAGAGCACGTTTTCAACATGCACTTCTTTCACAATTAGCAGAACTTGGCCTTCGCCAGTCCTGCTTCACAAGACATGTTTCATATGTACGAAAAGTGGACAGCGTTTCAAACGAACTCTTTTTTTCAAATAAAACAAATTTTAGATAAATTTACTGGTTGATCTTAATATATTACTATTGGTTGATATTAATATATTACTATTGATCCTGAATGATAAATTTTATTTCAAAGAATTCAGATTAAATTCAGATAAATTTCCATTTCATATGGCTTAGAGTCACTCGACCTTCCTATCTCGGAAATGCATCGCAATTTTCAACAAGAAAGAAAAATCATGCAGTACGCATTGATTAGTAACACTTTCTAACTGTACGTAATTGTTGTATCGAATATTTTTTAATATTCTTTGTCTACGTTATCGCACAACAGACAGAAAGACTAATTGATTTTAAAATTACTCTTAGGCATTTTGGAAAGTGTTAAAAAGGCTTAACGCAAAAGAAAATGCAGCCGTTAGATTATAATTACATCTTTTAAACTCTCTGAATATTTTACTGTACCTCTGTAAATCTGAAAGTTAATCACATCGTATTCTATACAAAACAATATTTTAGAATATTAATAATACATGTCAATGTTTTTATGATTATTATAGTAGAAAGTTTTAAAAATATAATTTTTTAAAAAATCTTTCCTAAAACGTAATACATTGGCTTTTTTTTTATTGTTGTTGTTGTTGTCCCTGGAAACAAACTAGTTGTATAGGACCTATTAATGACATTTTAAATAGGGAGCATTCCATAGGGAACTTGAGTGTATCATTTTTTTAAAAATTTCGAAATATTCACGGATGATAGGAGCCGGAGACAAACAGATAGAAAGGTAGACAATCAGACAGATAGATATACAAATTGAAATCATATTTCCACTAAAATTATAAGAAAGTGTTAAAATGCTAATGTAAGCAAAAGTGCAATTCATTCAAAGTTTTATTAATAGTTCTTAAATTATTAATTAGTTTAATTAAATTATTATTAGTTTAATTAAATTATTAAAATATTGTGCTTTGGAGTACTTTCAAGTGGCCCTATACACAAACCAGTTAGAAATGAACTCTGTTTTACATAGGAAATATCAGATAGGGAATTGAATAACATATTTAAATTTCATTAAATTTGTATTCATTAAAGGTATTAAAATAAAGTTTGTAGAAACTCCTCTCATAAAACACAATGCTTTCGAATAATTTAAGCTGTCCCTGTATACAAACCAGTAGAGATAGTCATTCCATTTTCAATAGGGAACATCCGATAGTGAACTTAAATAAAATATATCGGTTTAAAGAATTTACATAAATATTTACGGGAATTAGAGCGCAGAGAAACAGACAGAGAGACAGATAGACGGACAGAGGAACAGTTAGACATATACACAAACTGAAATTATATTCAAAATAAAAAAATGATAGAAAGTGTCAAAAACGCTTAATGTAAACTAAAGTAAAATTCTAGCAATTTTTTATTAATAGCTCTTAATGTAACTGAATATTTTTGTGTCACCCTGTCAATCTAATGGTAACCAGGCTATAATCTATGCAAAGCATTCTTTTGTGCATATAAATAACATATTTCAATTTCCTAAAACTTCGTGGAAAGTAAAGTTATTACAATTTGATTTATAGAAATATCTCACACAGAACGCAGAGCTTTGGAGTACATTTGAGAGTCCCTGAACATAAACCAATGGTTGTATGTAAACTATTTTATTTAGGAAACATCCAATAGTGATCTTGAATAACATATTTCAGTTTCATGAAGATATATGTACAGTAAAGTTATGAAAATTTGATTTATAGAAATACCTCTCACAGAACATAATGCTTTGAAATACTTTCGGGTGCCCCTGACCACAAATTAGTAGAGGTATAAACTTCATTTTCAACAGAGAACATCCGATAGTGAACTGGAATAACATATTTCAATTTAATTAAGATATGTGTTTAATAAAGGTATGAAAATATGATTTGTAGAAATACCTCTCATAGAACACAATGCTTTAAAATACTTTCGGGTGTCCCTGTATACAAACCAGTAAAGGCATAAACTCCATTTTCAAAAGAGTACAACCGATTGTGAACTTGAATGACATATATCAGTTTCAAGAAATTCTACAAATATTTACGGGAATTAGAGCACGGAGAGACAGACAGACGGACATACAGACAGAAAAACCGAAGTCATTAACACTTTGCAACCTTGTTGGGAAGTGTTAAAAAAGTTAGACAGTGTTAAAAACGCTTAATGTAAACGAGTGTACACTTTTAGCAATGATTTATTAATAGCTCTTTATATAGTAACTGAGTATTTTTGTGTCACCCTGTAAATTTAATTCTAATCATGCTATATTCTTTGCAAAGCATTTTCTTTTGTGCTTATAAATAACACATTTCAATTTCATAAAGGATCGTTCAAAGTAAAGTTATTAAAATTTAGTTTATAGAAATGTGTCACATAAAACGCAATACTTTTAAATACTTTTGTGTGTCCCTGTACTCAAATCAGTGGTGGTATTTAGTCCATTTTATACAGGAAACAGCCGATAGTGAACTTGAATAACATATTTTAATTTCATTAAGATTTGTGTACAGTAAGGGTATGAAAATATGGTTTAAAGAAATGTGTCTCATTGAACATATTGCTTTGAAATATTTTTGTGTGTCCCTGTACACAAATCAGTGGTGGTATTTACTCCATTTTATACAGGAAACTTCCGATAGTGAACTTTAATAACATATTTCAATTTCATTAAGATATGTGTACACTAAGGGTATGGAAATATGGTTTATAGAAATGTCTCTCATAGAACACAATGCTTTGAAATATTTTAGGGGGTCCCTGTACACAAATCAGTAGAGGTGTAAACTCCATTTTCAACAAAGAGCATCCGATAGTGAACTTGTATAGCATATTTCAATTTCATTAAGATTTTTGTACAGTAAGGGTATGAAAATATGGTTTATAAAAATACCTGTCATTTAACACAATACTTTGAAATATTTTCAGGGGTCCCTGTACAAAAACCAGTAGAGGTATAAACTCCATTTTCAATAGGGAACATCTGATTGTGAACTTGAATAACATATATCAGTTTCAAGAAATTCCATAAATATTTACGGGAGTTAGAGTGCGGAAAGACAGACAGACAGACAGACAAACCGAAGTCATAAACACTTTTCAACCTTGTTGGAAGGCGTTAAAAAATGAAGTCAGCGAGAATTACATTTATATTTATTATTAAAGCTTAAAGTTATGGTATGTGTTCTGTGCCCACCTTTTGAGAATTGCCCATATATATGTCTTATATGTCTGTAGACATTTTAAAACTCACAAAAGTTGAAGGAATTCGTGCAATTGAACTCAATTTGCGAAAGCATTATTCTCAGAGTAACCGACTTATTACCATAGATTTCATTAATATTTTATTTTATTGATTACACATATGCATCCGATATGTACGCTTGACTCGTAGTCCGCTTGTAAATCTTCGTCAGATAAAGACAGATAGCACATGACAGAATTACATTACTATGAAATGGAAATACACTCTGGGCCATCGCGGGAATCGAACCCGCTCTCCTTCGCGCGAAGGCGATTAGCAGTGTAGTGACATAACCATTCGGCCACGGCGACCCCGGATTTCATTAGGAAAGAAATTATTTTCGAAATGAATACAATTCACACAGAATTAGAAAGATAAAAGACTTTCAAGTTAATAGCGGAATATCAGCTTGTTTAATTCGAATGTCATATAAAACGATGCTAATTCATCATTTTAATGTATTTTGCCTTGTGTAAAGCTTCATTTCCTTTTATGGTTGTTTGTTTATTATTTCAAGTTTTCCCTCTTTGTTGTAATTCCTTTATTGTAATTATTATTGGTTCTTTAACTGGTTCCTTCATTGTAATTATTATTATTATTATTATATGTATGCGAGTT
The DNA here is from genome assembly GCA_963930645.1 of Salticus scenicus. NCBI lineage: Eukaryota > Metazoa > Arthropoda > Arachnida > Araneae > Salticidae > Salticus > Salticus scenicus. The sequence goes on from OZ005659.1 coordinate 152,208,950, forward strand.
TGTATATATATATATACTAGCTGACCCGTCCGGCTTCGCACTGATGAACAAATTTTAGTTAAAGATGGATTGATATGTAAAAAATCAAGAAATATATCAGTTTATATGTTATAGTCAGGCAATATTATTAACTGGAAAGTCAAAATATAATTTTACAATTATTGTTTTTAATTAGTTGTTAAATGTTGGCAATTTGTACTTAATGCTATTTATTTATTTATTTCATAAAAAGAACATTTCTTTACTCATGAATAAAAAATATTGAAAAATAAACCTATGACATGAAAATGTTTTTGATAAAATGAACGTCATAATAGCTTTAATTATTATTTATTTGTTCATTTCGCAAATATATTTAATTTTTTCCATAATTGATTATTATTTTAATAATGTATATTAAAGGAGAAATCAATAATATGAAACAATATTCGTACAATATATACTATTACAGAATCTGGTGTGAAACAACCACACGACTTCCATTACCCACTATTACACGTAATATATACAATTTTTTGGAGATATTACTTGTATTTTTTGAGATTTTCGAATAAGAGAAACTTGATACACGTATAAAGACACATACAACAGAGTTTCCATAGCGAGTTAAAAAATAAGGGGAAAAAAAGATAGTTATTTTTTTAAACACGAATTTCCGAGATCTAAAACTGAACTACCTAATCAGGATGACCGTTAATATTCCTGTAATAAGCACGTAATACTTGAGAAAGGTTATCTAAATTGGATTAAAGAAAAAATTTTCAAGAATACGTTAGAGCCGTTTTTGAGATACCAACTTTTACCAAAACTTAGCATACTCAATTATTGACCTAAAAACAATAATTACATACAAAAGGATATTTAATAGGAAGTTAACATGGCGAGTTTGAAAAAAATCCGTACAGGCGTTTTTAAAGGAACGCACTTGCGAAGTCTGAAATTGAGCTGTTTATAGAGGACGCCTATCAATTTTCCTGAACTAAGCAACTTTTCAATCGAAAGGGCATCTAATATATTATTTATATAGCAACTTTGAAGAAAATCATTAGAGGTGTTTTTGAATATGGGCTTACGGTCCCATTTCTGGTTTTCGATGACCCAATTCCGGTTTTTCAATTTTCACGAAAATTTGGAAAATTTATCTGTACACCAGACCTGAATCACTTGTGAAGTTTAGTAGTTCTATTTTTATTAGTTTTGGAGATATGACAGCCAGAAGATTACACACACACGTGCACATACACACACACACACTGACCAATTGCCAAAACCTATTCAATACTTCCACTACTTACGGTAGTAGGGTAATTGAAGTAAACACATACATCTCGTATTTACTACGATAATATACAGATTTTCGTATTACGTTTTCGATCGCCAAATACAAAAATCGCCAATGACGATAGATATCAAATCTATGCTTTGTTTTCAATTAAAATATTGAAACTTTTAATTAAAAATTTATTTTACCAAAATTTATTATAGCTTCTAGCACTTAGAGAGAGACGGTGTAACTTTTGATTATTGAAAGAAAAAAAAAAAAAAAAAAAATCGGCTTTTTAGTTCTAGCGATCGTTCTCTACATATGCATATAAACCTTTCTTCTTTTTATATTAGTATAGCTATAGAGCATCGGTATATTAAATAGGTTTCCAATCAACATAATGTAACTCAAATAATTAAATGCTATTTACATTTCAGTAATGGCTGTATGCGCTATGTATATTGAGCTACTTGCCATAACTGTTAGTTGCTAAAAATAGTCGCCAAATAAATTTAAACATCTCAATACGCAAGCGAAGTGTGACATCACTGACCGCCCGTGGATGCAAGAAAAAGATTTTCCATGTTAATCGCTCATTGGATTTTTTTTTTTTTTTTTTTTTTTTTTTTATTCTAGAAGAATTATTTCCCGATTTTAATCCTCATATTTGGGTATAGATATGTATTAGTTATTGTATGCATGCGTTAGATTGAGTTATTTTGCTGTCAAATTGACAAAATTTTAATTTTAAATTTCAAAACTGTCACCCTTGGCGTTTTTTGTATTTGGCGATCAAAAACGTAATACGAAAATATACATGCCAGATGTATATTTTCGTAATATGTATTGTACGAAATATTGTTTCATATTATTCGTTACACTCTTAATATAAGTTTTTAAAATAACCATGATTTTTGAAAGGAATTAAATTATATTCGCCAGATAATTTGGCGATATTTTTTTTTTTCTGCCAAGGATGACGGATATCAAATCTATTCCGCTGCAACATATTAGTATATTATATCAGATACTTTATTTAGACATTTGAAAACAAATTTGACTTCAAATTATGATAGAATATTTATCCTTTCCCTTTTAATTAGTTTATTAGTTGGATGTTTATTGTGTAAATATCATCCTTTGAAATGAAATGTTTATGTTTTCAATCGAATATGGAAATTTGCCCTTTTTTTTTTCTAGAGTTTTGAAATTTAAAATTCCAATTTTATCAATTTTACAACAAAAACAATTTAATCTATCGGATGTACATGATAACTAATACATATCTATATCCAAATATGGGGATTAAAATGGGGAAATAATTTTCCTCGATCTTTATTATTTTTTTACAAAAAATCCAGTTCACTTTTTATATTATTGTTCGCGTGAAAATATATTTTATTATATGTCTAAAAATAAATTAATTCGTAAATCTTTTTGGCAACAATTATAAATTAAAATAAATAAGAGGCAGTTCCTTGTTTGTAAACAAACATCTCAACTTTTATGAGTGGTTGGCAAAAAGGCTTGAGAAAAGCATAGCGATGGCGGATTACCAACGGAAAATCAATGGTGGGCGGGGCGCGGGAAAGCCTAGCGCGCTTTTTTGCCAACCACCAGACGTCACGAGGAAATGCTCTATATTATAAAATAGGGCAGTTCCTTGTTTGTAAACAAACATCTCAACTTTTATGAGTGGTTGGCAAAAAGGATTGGGAAAAGCATAGCGATGGCGATTACTTGATTACTACCAACGGAAAATCAATGGTGGGCGGGGCGCGGGAAAGTCGAGCGCGCTTTTTTGCCAACCACATGACGTCACGAGGAAATGCTCTATAGAATTTCTTATTTTATTTTATTTTATTTATTTATTTATTTTTAAATTCCAATTTCGTTTACACACATCAGTTTAAACAACGGAGTAATAAAGACTCCGTGGTTTAAACATTGATGCTTAGATATTATATCATATCATATCAAATTAAATTATTAGAAAAATAAACACTTTTAATTCTATAATGACGTCAGATTTAACGTGTAAGTTTAACAATTAAAAAAGCTTTATATGAATTTCAATTTAATGCACGTGCAAATATATTTCTTTTCTTTTCACGTCAAGATATTTTAAAAACGAAATGAATATGTAAATGTTTCTTTTATGTTGGCAGCAGCTAATTTTTTTAATATTTCATTATTTCCATTTCTATTACGGCTTCTATGGGGATTTTAATTAAAATGCTCAGATTTTAAACTAAAATTTATTTTATCAAAATTAAATATAGCCTATAACAATATGGCATACTGTAGCTTTCGGTCAGTGAAAGCAGTTTTTAAATCGGTTCAGTAGTTTCAGAGATTACCCTCCACAAACAAACAATTTTTTGCGCTTTATATAATGATATAGATATGTACATATATACATATAATGAATAATTTAATTCCTTTATAACACTCAGCAAATGAAAGAAAGATGAAAATACCAACAATGAAATTTGAAATGAGATGTATTACGTATAAAGTTATTATCACGATTACAATTTAATTAAATTACACTGAGAAGTAAAAACATGTTATATTACTTACGCAGAAGAGAGATGACACACATAACACTTAAGCCTAACAATGAGATAATTTGCAGAATCCATTAAACCATTAAATACAGGCAACGCATAATATAAATTGAAAGAAATTAACCAAAAGAAACTGTTGAAAGAAAAGAGAATTCATGAAGTGAAAAATAGAGTTATAAATGCTAAAAGCGAGAAAAGATCTCATCAGGAAACTAGCATTTCTGTCAGCTGCAATGCAAGATTTCTGATTGTTGTATAGCTATTTCAGCAATATACAACACTAGTTTCTATCTTGCATAAAAAATAGAAATGTAAAAGGAAATTAGCTTATACAGTAATTCAACCAGAATTGATAAATGTAATACTTAAAATTGAGAAGTCCACATGTAAACCTAGTCCAAATCGAATACGTAGAAATACACCGGGCGGTTGCCTAAACGAACAAACTGAAAAGAAATGATTAAAAGTAAAGAATCGATTAATCGAAATAGTTTCTGAAATGAAATAAATGAAAGCATTAAGTGATAATTATTGTTCTTAAATTTAAAAGCTTAAAAGCACAAATAAAAAGATGATGTTCTAGAGGGAAATTTTAAGTTTAATGTTAATCAATACGATTTTCACTTTACAGCATACGTTCGACACAATGTAAGCCAGATATATATACTCACATTATATAGGATCTGATAAAATAATCTGGTTCAAGAAAGGAAAAAAAAGAATTATATATATGTATATATTACTTGTAAAATGGTGAAGATATTACTGACATCATTCGTGACGTAACCTTTTATAATTTGCCATACACATCTCTTCTTTATCTGGATTAAGTAGACGTTAGTACTGAAGCTAATTTCGTCTTGATTCTCTGCGATTTCGTGACGCGCAAATCCAGACATACGTTAGAAGTTATCAATTACCGCAGTAATCTAATGAAATCCAAGCACGTGTAAGACTTATTACTTTGCAGTCTTTTATCTTCTAGAAATTTTGGTATGTAGGTTAATAACTAAAAAAATGTATGTGAAAAGGGTTTCGAAATAAAAAATTTAAATTTGGACAATAATAAACGTATAAAACTGTCTTTTTGAGTGTTATTTTATTATTAAATTTTTTTTTTTTTTTTTTTTTTTTTTTTTCTAATAATTTTACAAAATATATTTATATATATATTGTATGAACTATGTAAACTATACAAAATTTTTAATTAACTAGTATGTTGTGGCCACCACAAGACTTTATTCTATATTTTCCTATACAAATTCACTCAGTAACAATATTTAAAAAAAAAAGCGATATTTTTTTCAAATATTTTTTTCGTTAAAAGTAAAAAAAAAAAAAAAATCGATAACTTTGTTTTAAATTATCACATATTTATAGTTCAAGCATTTTTTTTAAAGGTATTGACGAGATCTTTCGAACGATACCCATCTTGAAAATTTACACTCCCCTCCCGGGGTGGGTACTTCCCCCCAGCGGGGGAAGCGATGCCCCCACATGCACAATTTTTTTCCCTTATTAACTACTACTATTATCAATAATTCATATAAATTTTACAATCACAGGTTAAGAATAACTCTCATTATGTACATTTATACGAAATTTTGTCCTTTACTGCCATGTTAAAAATTTAAAAAAAATACGATCACAGCGCCACCTGTGTAGCGATTAATCCCCAAATCTAATCAGCACCAGTTTATGTCAGGGGCCATTTTCTGTTTTTTTTTTTTTTTTTTTTTTTTTTTGTTAAAAGTAAAAAAAAAAATCGATAACTTTGTTTTAAATTATCACAGATTTATAGTTCAACCATTCATTTTAAAGGTATTGACGAGACCTTTCGAAAGATACCCATGTTGAAAATTTACTCCCCTGGAGGGGGACGTCGCGAGGCTCCTACACATACAAAAAAATTTTCCCAGTTGACTATCTCTATTATAAATAATTCTTGTAAATTTCCTAATGATTATTAAAAATTACTTCTCTTTATGCACATTTGTACAAAATTTTGTCCTATATCACCAAGTTAAAAATTTAGAAAAAGCGGAATAGCCACGCAACCTGTAAGACAATTTTTACCAAAAGTTGATAGGCACTAATTTATGTCAAGCTGCTACTATATACCAATTTGTATGAAATTCTGTGCAGTAGTTCCTGAGATACAGTTGCCAAAAAATTTTGTCACACACACACACAGACAGACAGACATTTTCTAAAAATGGTCAAATCGTGTTCTGCAGCTCTCAAAACGCGTAAATCCATCAAAAACCCGAGGTCGAAAATTTTTACGAATCCAATACTTTTTTCTATTGAATATAGAAGAAAGTAAAAATGTCATAGCTATAAAAAATAAAAATAAAAATACAAATACAAATATAAATTAATATTTAGAATTTATGATTAATTTATTAGATATTTTTTACTAGTTAGTTATTTTTTATTAGTTATTTTTTACATTTATTCTAAATTACTTAAAAAAAAAATGAATTATTATGAGATTATTTACTGTTTTACGATGATTTATAAAGAAAAGATTTTTTATATTGTGCTATTAAGATAAATAATATTAGATACATTATTTATTACACAATAGAAACACCTCAAAAAAAAAAAAATATGTATATATATATACAAACGTTAACAAAAACATAAACTAAATTATCTGAACAATAAAGTTATCTTTATAAATCGTTTTTGTCACCATTTAACAGATAATGCAATCGCTACATACAGTGAAAGTAGATGAATGTGTGTGTTTGCTTTGGCCTCTTCTGATGCACCTCAAAGTCCGATTTCCAAATTTCTGATTAGATGTCTATAAAATTAATTTAAGATACTCTCCTGCTGAAAAGTTTAGAAAGATTTACAAACGATTTTTTTTTTTTTTTTTTTTTTTTTTTAATCGATTCAAAGGCATATCTAGATGGCATGCATTCAAACACTGGATATGGGAAGAACATGGTCTTCCTCATTTTTTTAATAAAAACAAAGTATTTATACAAAAGTCATAGAATAATAATATAAAACCTAATACTTTAACACCTAAGATATTGCAAAATGTTATTTATATTACACTGCTCTGCATGAAAATTGACCTCAACATCATTTCTGTAAATTCTTTTGTAAAATAACCTCCTGAATTCGAAAATGACGCCCATTTTGCACTATCTCTCACATTTTTTTTTTTTTTTTTTTTTTTTTTTTTTTTTTGGGGGGGGGGGTGACTCTTCCTAATTTTAACAATGTTCGGTATTTTTACAGGCATACATTTGATTTGGACGATTGAAACGATTGTTTTAACTGTCAAATTATCTTTTGAGGGGCTACGGCTGGGAAAAAGCCAAAAAAATGACCATTTGTAGCAAAGGTGAACTTTAAGGGAAAAGGGATTTGTCACTGAAATTATAAATTACACTTATTTTGTTTTATTAATCAATTATTATTATTATTTATTATACATTATATTTTATTCTTTTTTAAATGTAAAAAAAAAATCTTTTCTACCCTCCAAACAAAATTCATAGCCATACAATTTCCGAGCAGTGATTAAAATTGCGGTGGGGGATGCGCTTCGAGAAAATGTTGGGTGAGAAAATGGGGGCTAAATTCAGGTTGAGGAAGTCATTTTACATAAAATCAACAGAAATGGTATTAGGGCTCGAATTAATTTTATTTGTTTATTTATTTATTTATTTTTATTTACTTATTTATTGCAGCACAGTGTTATTTTGTGCATATAAAAATGGTGGGAAAAGTATTTAAGGAAGATGCATTCCTTATTGAATAAATTGAAACAATAATTTAGAAAAATCTGAATTAAACTGAAAGCGCAATGGTGTAATTTTGGTTATTCAACTGTTGCCGGCTTAAAAGTTTTTTTTTTTTTTTTGTTTAATAATATATAATTATTAATTAAATAAAATTTTATAAAAAACATTTTTTTTACGCAGTGCACATTTAAAAATTTGTTGTACTTTCGATTGGAAACTAGATTTCCTAGCAACTTTTAATTGTATTTCAAATTTTACAGCATTTCATACTTACCCAAATAATGGGGTTTTCTTGAATAGAAGGTCCTCTAGTTTAACTTCTTTTTTTACGTAAAGAGCTGAAATGCTTTATAATTAGAAAACTTTGTGAAAAGTGCTACATTGTCTTGAAGGGGACGAAACTTTTTCTTTTCATTTCTAGACAATATGAAATAATTGTTAAATTAAAGTGTCCATCATTAAAAAAAATAATAAATTAAAGGACTTTAATTGAAGTGACTCTAAAAGGGTAGTTAATTTTTGAAGAAGACTGTTTACAACTGAAGTGTTCTTAGAACTTAGAATGTAATTACTCAAGTCTCATTTTGAAGATTTTTTTTTTCAGGAAATTGATACTCGGATGTTTATAAAATTTCTATTTATTATTATTAGTTTATTTTTTCATGTTAAAAAACGAATTTTAGTTCCTCTCTCTTTTTCTCTCAAATAATAATGTTACTTATATTAATGACAGTAACATTAAATAAATAAATATTAAAATAAAAATAATAAAGAATAAAGGTAGTAGTTTTAAAGGAACTTTATTTTAATTCGATTAAGAGTATTACAGTTAAGATAACTTACAGTTATAAATTTGAATGATTATAGCAAGTTATATATATATAGATAGATAGATATAAATTGCTATGATTAGCTATATTGTTTTACGAAATCGATGCAGCTTTCACAGCTTTATGAAGGACACGCCCCCTGAAGAGTATCTTACTTCTAATTTTAAGCATTTTTATCCAATTATTTCTGTGGTTAATTATTTTTTTCTCTGTCATTAAGCTTAATGGTCCTTTTTTTATTATCATTCATGTCAGCGTAAGTATTTTAAGTTATTATTGTATCTTATTGGTTCTTAATCTAAATCGCAACAATTTTGTGTCAGTCTTTCCTCTAAGTTAAATAATTCTGTTCTGTATTTTTGTGCGTTGGTATTGTTTTAAATCTATTAATTGCTAAATTTTAAGATTAAATTTTATTACGTTATCTATCATATATATATATATATATATATATATATATATATATAGATAATGAAAGTATTTTTCATTGGAAAATTGAATAAAACAGAGGTAGAATTTGCTAACGAGATTTACGACACGTATAGCCCGTAGAGAATCTAAGTATAAATATTTCACAAATTATTATAGCAGATTATTTTTTAAAAGTTAGGTATAAGAAAAACTGAAAGGTGGAAAGAAAAATCCGTAGTAGTTTACACTGTTAAAAATTTCATTTCAAACTTGAACCACCCTATGAAATAAAATTGTAAGCAATACTTTAATATGGTTTTTAAGTTTTCGATTTTTGCGATTGAATTTAAGTTGCTCCAAAATTTCGAGCTACAAGGCATCTACTCACAAGGGAAGTATGAATCAATCAAATTCCTATTGAAAAAAAAAAGCAAGCGTAAATTAAAAAGTGTAGTCGTAAACATAGGGTAAAGTGAATTTTTTTTTTTTTTTTTTTTTTTTTTTTTTTTACGAAAACAACTCATCCATTGGCCAAGATAAATCCCTATAAAATTTAGCCCATTTTATCAAAATCAGCAGAACACAGAACTAGAGAGCAAGGACGTATAGCACAGTGCTACAAAGTGTTCGCTTGAGACAAGAAGGTCTTCAGTTCGATTACCGTCTCGGTCGATTTTTTTTTTTTTTTTTAAATATAGTACTAACGTTTGGTTCAACATTAAATAACCAAATAATTTTATAAAGTTAAACCATCGTGTGGTTGCAGCTGCTTGAGTACCAAGTTTTTGTTCAAACTAACACAAACTTTTTAACAGTGTACCGTGACGTGAAAGATTATTCTCGACATCAATTCAATATGATGTATTTCAATCTTTACGAATAAAATGCAGATTTTTTTTTATTTTTTATTTATCGATTATATTAAGAAATATCCTTATTCAATGTGAATGTAAATACTTACAAAATTTCCTTTTATTTTTTAGATTTAATAATTGATCACTCTATAAATGTAAATTAAAAATTTCAAAAGGAAGTTTTTCTTGTGGCACTGAAAAGAGTAATTATTAGTGTAATAAATATTGCATTTTTTACTATACATTTTTTTTCTAATGAGGGGAAAAGAAGACAGGTAACAAGTAAAAGCAAAAATAATGTTTTAGATGATTCATTGACAAATATTGTTTGATATGCAATGTAGCTGCAGCTATTAATTATAACGACTCTTCTAAATCATCTGTATTAATTTATATAATCGCCTTATAAAAATGTTTTGGAATATTGAAAAAAAAAAGGAAAAAAAAACATGAAATATTACATTAAAGACAACATACGGTATGAGAGTATAAAAATATAAAATATATGATAAAACTGATGCAGTTTTATAAAATTGTTTTTAACTACACATGCGCAAGCGTTAACAAAATTTTTTTTGCAACGAATATTTCCCAAATGTAGTGATTCTGATATATAAAAAGCACAAACGAACACAGTACAAGCTCAAAATATTTTCTTTCACATATTTTATTATACTGCTGTTCCAGGAGAAAGAAAAAGTGGTTCTATATATAACTTATTTTAAATAAAGTGGTATATTGTAAGTTTTATAAAAAAAATACGGATTTTTTTTTTCTTGAGCTATTCAAATGTAAATGAATTCTGATATTAAAAGAAAATTCTCAAGATTCCATGGTATAACTTCAAAGTATTTCAAGCATGAAGTTTTAATGGATATTCCTAAACATGAATCTTCTTCTTTAATTTGAAACTGGTCCCGTCTTTGTCTTTCAAACAAAACTTTCACTGAAATGTATGTGCTGTAACATGCACTTTATACTTCATAATTTCCAAGAAAATTTATCAAGCGTTTCTGTAGATATTCAACAAAATTTGAAATTTCAAAACACCTAAACACGTTTGTCTTTGCACAACATATATATATATATATATATATATATATATATATATGTATAGATATTATATTACTTATAGCTATATCAGCATAGATATATGCTATACAGATATAAATGATATAAGCTTAATGATTTTTAATTATACACAGCAAACAAACATCTTTTTTTTTTTTTTTTTTTTTTCAAATTTTCCGTGCACTTTGTTACGAAAAATCACTGTTAAAAATGATTTCTTAAAAATGAACTAAGTTGTATCAAAGTAACTACGAAAAAATATTCACTTAAATTTGAAAACCCATTTACTTATTTTTGAGTATGTTGACATGTGAAACATGGAGATATTTGGATTCTTATTGGTCAACCTCTTTTTTGTCCTCAGTTTCAACCTCAGTATACTCAAAAATGAATACACGGTTTCTGAAATTTAAGTATATATTGTTTTGGAATTATTTTGAAACAATTTATCTCATTTTTAAGAAACCATTTTTAAAAGTGATTTGTTGATTTTCTTGAGTGAGACAGTAGTTTGTAAAGTAACAGGCAGATTCTAGTCAATGATTATCTTTATTCAACGTAATACCTCGAATCAGTGCATCAGAACTGTGATTACAACGAAGATTTTCGAAGTAGTACAATAATACAGTCATTTCATCAAATATTTTAGCAACAGACGATTGAAGCTGTCACTCGTACTGCAAATCTCACTATTCGGCCGAATGTTCTAGAACAGTGAAAAAAAAATAATAAAATATAAATAAATAAATAAAATAATAGTCACTTATTCCACAGGAGTAAAGGAAATAACATCAAGTAACATCCAAAACAGAAATCTTCGCTAGCTCACGAACAAACTTCAGTCACTTAGGCACAATATCCAAAGTGCAATAGCTCAGAATATGTCTCTGAATAACTCTGAATCGCAGTAATTACACACTCTTCGCAGATGTCAACACATTATTATTTATACTTTTTGGCAATAGGATTTGGCGGTACTTCAATCCAGAAAACCACGGAATGTTCTAGAACTCCGCCCTCGTGCATAGTACAGCATCTAAATTTTGGAAAATCTAACCTACTATTTTTCGCAAATTTGGTCACTAAGTTTCTAAATTTATCGCCAATTATGTCCTCATTGGAAGTGAATGAACTGTTTCTTTATTATTTACTTTGCCTGTAGAACTACTTTCACTGCAACAGAACAATTGATGAATGGATAAGACCTTCGTAATAATAGAAAAACACTTGAAGATTTAAGTGATAATGGATAATGAACTTAATAAACATAAAACATACATTGCAAACTGCAGAAAGAAAAATCTTGTGTTTAATGGTTATTAATAAAACCTTTATAGGCTAATGCCATATTTTTTTTTTTATAAACTGGTTAGGATGTAAAATTTAAAGTGATTTAGGATCTAAGTGTAATTAGATCTTATAAGTAAACGTTTTATATAGTGAAGTAAAATGAGCAAGCCGAAATAATTACCTACAAAATGAATTATTCATAAATCCCCTTTTTATTAATAAACTCCTTCTGAACATAAATGTTATATTCGGTTTTAGAAATCATTTAATATCATTTAAATTTATGTAAATGAACTTGTTGAAACTGTAGTATAAGCTTTGCGTGTGGAGAAGGATAAAGATTGGAGAAATTTTACCTGCATTAAATAAATATTTGAATATTTAAAAAGTATCTTTTTTTTTTTCATTGAAAAACATGTTTTAATTACTTAATGAAAAAAAATAATAATATTAAAATGAGATATCTGAGCAGAAATTTCTTTCAAGTGAACTGTTAAAGTAATTAAATAATATAATAGAACTGCTGCATTATGAAGACTTAAATATAAATATTTATTAAGCCGCGAATTTTATTTAAAACATGTCTAAAATATATTCTAATACATAAACCTAAAAATATAATTTGCGTATATTTATTTATTTATTGTATTATTTACTGCTTAGACAGACAATATGAAACATTTTACAATCTAGATGCTAATTAATAAAATATTTCAATCGTACATTAAAAACAGAAGTATAATATATAGACAAATAGTATGAACTTGAAATGAACTTGATATACCCTGGAAGTAAGCAAAGCATTCATCTTAAGTTTAATTCAGTTAATTTAATTGTGCACTGAGGAAAAAAAAAAAAAAAAAAAAAAAAATCCTAGAACACAGTGCAGCGTGCGAGCAACGAAAATCGCCAATATTTTATGCAGTAAATTTAAATAGTATTAAAAAAAAAAAAAATCGTTATTAATTTTTTGAAGAGTACTCTTAAAAAAAAAAAAAAAGAAAAGAAAAGAAAGAAAGAAAATCTGTGAAATTTCTCAAAAATCATACACATTAAATAAAATGGTCACACTGTACGAACTGGGAACCAAACCAGTTCCCTCTGACCTGAGTATGAGGTTAGAACATAACCAATAGGCCACCAATTCACATTTTTATGCTTTATTTAGTAATTCTCTTCATAAAATGATTAATGTTTATAAACAATCCCATTGGATCATTAAGCAGCAGTATAACATATGGTCTACGGTTTATGAGTGATCCCACATCCTACACAGATGACCCTGGTTAGATTTCCGGTTTGTCAGTCAAGACCATTCTACTTATTAAGTGTGTTTATAATAACGTTTTCTGAGGAAATTCACAACTGTAATGCCATAAAATTGCATGATTATTTGCACAACGCTCTTTAAAAAAAGTGAACCTTTTTTTTGCTTTCTTATCATATTAAAACTTTATTGCAAAAAGAGTTTTTTTGCGGTAGAAAGAAGATAAAGATACGTTTACTCGCATCCTTATCTAAAATACTCGGTGATGTAATTTGATTTATTTCCCACATAGCTGTCAGTATGGGGGGGGGGGGATGAGCAATATTTTTTGTAAAAAGGGAAACCTAATTGTTTTTGTGATTTAATTGCATAACCTACTGCTATTATTTCTTGATACATAAAACGAAATTAATTTTTTTTTTTTTTTTTTTTTTTTCTCTAGGATTCAAATTAGGTTCAGGAAGTACATAGATCTTACCAAGAATCTAGCATTACGTCACAGTTTTTCAACTCACCAGACTAATTATTTATTCTGATTTATTTTAAAACGAGATGATTAGAACTTATTAACTATTATTTATTTTATTTTCTCTAATTTTTAAAATATTAAAATTAGTTTAAAATATGATAAGATGTGTATAAAAATGGTCGAACAGGCGAAGTAGAATTTTCAAAGGCTTACAAAAGACTCCATACATGTTAACACGTTTAAAAAATAATTTAATACTTGCAGGCAAAAAAAGAGAAATTATTAATTAATTATTAGCCAAAAAACAGTACGTTGCCCATATGGCTAGTAGTATGAGTTTCTTTGTTCATTTTATTTATAAGTAAATTATTATCATAAAATTTTTGAAATCGAAATACATGTTATGTATTAATAAATATAATAAATTTTTAAATAACTTAATTTAATCAAGTTAATTATTAATTAGACTTATTGTTATACCTAGAAAAAATTCTGTAACTGACATCTAAATTGTGGCTCCAGAAAAAAAAATTCCATGTCATCCTTATAAATTCTAGTCTACTTTGAAAGCGAGCTCTAAAAACCCCTATTAGAACTCCAGAGCGTTTGCCTATATTGTCGAGGGCAAAGATAACTAAAATCCACTGCAAATAAATGAGAATACAAGATTCGGGTTTCAGCAGCTATAATCTTGGTTTATGACCAAACTCGAATTTCTTGCATTACGAAAGATTCAGAATATTCAGAACATTCAGAATATTGTTTCACCATCTAGAAATGTGTAGAATAGAAATTCTCGATCATTTCGTCTATTCAGTTTATTGGGTGTCTTATGCGCATAGCTCAAAATCTATATTTCTAGTTATAGGATTTAGAAAATGGTCGCTCATTCATTCTAGATGAAGGTGGTATATATTTTCTCTCGGTGTATTTAGGTTTAAATTTATTTACTTTTATTTATTTATTTTTTTAATCGTTCAGTTACAATTACTTTTTTTTTCCATTAGAAATATTGGTGATTTAACTAATATCGTATTTTGTCAATGAAATTAAAAAAAAAAAAATAATAATAATATATTACATTTTTATTCTCTATTTACCAAAAAAAAAAAAAAAAAAAAATAGTTCTTCATAAATTATATATTGCACAAGTTTCAGAGGGGGGAAAAAGCAAATATTTAACTCAATTAAAGGCATTTCTAACTCAAGTTGAATTCCAATAAGATATAACTCATGCATAATCTCTCTTATGAGAAGTAAGTAGAACTCAAAATTACTAACATTTCAGATATAACTCTAAATCCTTTATAACGAGGCAATCAATATAAATTGAATTATGCCAGTTTGACGTGTCATAGATGCCATGTTCTGAATTTTAAAGAATGACTTAACTCAAAATTGCATTTTTTTTTTTTTTTTTTTGTGTGTGTGTGTGTGTGTTATCAAAATTTAACTTCAACTGTTTTACTCAGAATCGCGATTTTGATTTACGCCTTTTTGTCATGAAAACGACGAGATACAGGTTGGTTATAATTAAACTTCCCCTATACGCAGTATCCTACAGCGCATGCGGGTAAACGGAATGCAAAGAAATTTGGTATATAGACTATACACGAGATGCGCTCACGGAATTTCGAAAAAAAAAAAAAATAGTTACAAAATGTCCACCAGAGGGCGCCTTTTCTGGAAAATATTAAATTTAGCACAATAAACGACCAAAACGGAATACAGAAACAATATTAACATTTATTGACTAGTTTCGGATCACCTTGTCATCGAACCACATTAAGTAAAGATAAGGAAAAAATAACAGTACGCTGTTTAAGAAAAACAAAACAGTTTGCAGAAAAAAAAACTTCTTCTTCTTCGTAAGCATGCTCATCTCGACATTTTGTTTCCTAAAACTGACAGCTCTTCCCGGTTTTATATTTATTGTTCTGGATTGCTAATATTGTTTCTGTATTCCTTTTTTGCCGTTCATTGTTTTAAATTTAATGTTTTTTTTTTCGGAAATGGCGCCCTCTAATGGACATTTTGGAACTTATTATTATTATTATTTTTTTTTTTTTTTTTTCGGAATTCCGTAAGCGCATCTCGTGTATAGTCTGTGTACCAAATTTCGTTGCATTCCGTTCACCAGTTTGCGACGTAGAATGCAGTTTATAGGGGAAGTTTAATTATATCCACCCTGTATATGAGAAAATAAATTAGCGCATTTATTGTAAAAACCTTTCATTAACCTACCGTCGGACAAGCTGTTGTAAAAAGTGCAACATTCACATAGATTTTTCTCTAAAAACAATTATACTTATAAAAGAGAATTAACGGCATTCAGTGTTCGTTAATTCAACCTTTTTTTTAATTCTTTCTGAAATTTATGCAAATTAAAATTGAAAATTCAGTTGCACGTGTAAGTTTAAATTGATAATACTTGCAGTGTTATGCTTTATGGACTATATACTGCTTGTAAAATTATTTTCTGTTTAGGTAATTTTATTGGGATTATAATAAAATAACATGTTAAATGAGTATATATTTTACAGACAACAGAAAAAATGGTGATTTAAATCATGAAACTTGAATGAATACAGATTATGATTTCAATTTTTGAAATTTTATTAAACTGATTAGATTAATCTAATTTGATTACAAACTAATAATAAATGTAAAGTAATCCCAAAACACACAAGGGCCTTCAACAGATTAGTCCACCTATGCACGGAATAGAAAGTGAGAAGTTTCTGAAGAAACACGCACTTTTTAGCAAAAAGAAAAATGCATTTCTAGCCTCCGGCTTCTCATAAACAAAAGCAAAAATATGTAGCCTACGAATTTAAGATTAGAACTGAATTAATACAAAGCAATTAAAAAAGCAATTAAATCACAAATAAGGTACGATAGTAAAAAATTTCAATATAAAAATAAAAACTATAAATATATATAAGGATAAATTTATATGACATGCATATTAAAAAACATTGAACCCCCCCCCACCACCACCACCACCACAACCACACACACACCAAAAAAAGCGAACCCTCTTCGTATAGATACATATATATACAGATATTAATTACGATTCTTAAAAGTGAGGACTGTACTACACTATTAAAAATAATAGTTCAACGTTTCACGAAAATAATGTAGTTAAATTTAGTTATAATCAATATTTGTGTACTCAATTTCAGGTGCTTGTTTCTAAAATGGCAACACTGAAATTGTGAACGAATATTGTTTTCAAGTAATTAGAAACATTATTAGGATAAAAGGATGGTCTTTCTCTTTTGTAACAGTAAAAAATAGAATTTATGTAAACATTTAATGTATTGTAACTGAAGGAATATACTGGAAAAATATAATCATATATAAGATTTTCTTCATTTAATAACTCCGATTTAAACCTACATATTATGTTAATATTGATAAATAATTCATTTCCATTTAAATTTATGCAAATTAACTTGCTTAATATACTGTGCGTGTTAGAAACAGTAACCACTGAAGAGAGTTTACTTGCATTGAATGAATATTTCAATTTTTAATGTAAAGATTTTTTCTCATTAAGCTACCACTAATTTGCTCAAAACTCAGTATTTGAGGAAAAACAGCTTGTTAATATGCAGAAAACAAAATAATTAAATGAAGTAATACAATTGTAATCGTTTTGCGTGATAAATACAAAAGATTATATATGAATATTTAATCAACAAGGAGCCTTATTTAAAACAGGTTTAATATGTAATCAAACATGCATGACTAAAATAGCATTTTGAATATTAATTTATCACATTATTTAATAATGAACATTAAAAAAATATAAATATTTAGAAAAGTTATGTACGGATTTAAGATTACGAAATATACAGTCTAAGCGGATATGAGAAATCAAAAGATATGATACATAGAGGATGAAAAATTTTTGTACGTTAAAGAAAAAAAAAATATTTTTTATACTTCTAAATATAATTATTTTATATTTTCTGTAAAAGTTTCGTAGTATGCAAGGTTACCGTGAAAAAAAAAAAAAAAAAAAAAAAAAGTAGTAAACTATTTTTCCCCCATAAGTAGAAACGTCACATTTTATTCTGATTACCATATCTTTTATAAAGCAATACTTACATAGTAATTCAAAGCAATGCTTGCAATATATGTACTATTATTACAATTTTGAAAGACATGACACTTAAAAATATTGCTTTATTATGCGGAAAATCTCTTAAACTATAATGCATTGTAGTAATATGTATATGTATACATATCCTTACGTATAATTTAGTTTATTGCCGATATGCAGATGAGTTTGGAAAATTTTGGTGAAAATAAGAAGTGGTGCAAAAAATAGATAACACCGAAATGGATGCAACGATTTCTTTTAAATTTGTTACATATGCATCTTTTTAAATATCTTCTTGTAGGCATTGGTTGATTAGTACAGGGGAATTAATAAGCACGCTGATTATGTAAGTCAGTTCTATATCTAGGAAATGTGTGTAATACAAAACAGGTTGAAGGTTTTTTTTTTTTTTTTTTTTTTTTATTAACTCTGTATATAAACTTTTTTTATATATATCTTTACGGCGTTTGTATTAGAAGGTTTTACATAAAAATTGGTAGCTGTTTGTTTACTTGGGTTATTTTTATATCTTCTAACCACACTACATCAGAAATGAGTTTATAATATGCGCAGTAGTGCGTGATACAATAGGCAGATTTAGGGAATTTTTTGTTTAGTATCCACCACTAAATTTCGATTGTAACGGTTGCCTAATCATTTCGAAGATTAATAGTCTATTATGCATATCAAATCTCACTTCACACACTTTCTGGTGACTATTTAATAAAGTAATTCCCAAGTCTGGCATCATTGGAGTAATGGAAGTCATGCGGTTGTTTCACACCAGTTTTATTTATTTATTTATTTATTTTTCCTTATTGGATTATAACGGCACATACAGAAATAATGTAGGAATAAAAAATTGATTAAATAAAGAATTATATCAATATGTAATTCAAAAGAGATAGACCGTGGGCCATAAGCTAAAAATGTCCTTTAAAAACAAGTTCGTTTCAACTTTTCGGGGGCAACCTGAAAATGTTGCTAATATATTCTTTTTAACATAGGTAATGAAAATATCAAATGTTCTGGAAGTAAACTTTGCACATAAATTTGGAAAATTGATTTCAATTTGAAGGAATTGAGTTTACATTTAGGATGCTGGTTTAAAGCAGTGTGTAATATATTTCTGATAATACTGTGATTCGTTGAATAAATTTTAAAATTTAGCACACAAGTGCTAAAATTATACTCCTGAGAAAAAGTACTAAAAAAGGAGAAAATATTAATATTTAGTGGATCTGCAGATCAGGAGCCTCAATGTCCTATTTTCATCACTCATTACTCATTAGATCACTGATAGTTTTTATTAATTTCATATTTATATCTATCATTATCATCATCAATTTCAACCTTTATCAGTCCACTGCAGGATAAAGGCCCCTTCTAGTTGATTCCAATCTGCCATGTTTTCTGCAATTCTTCTCCATTCTGTCTTCCAAACTTCACAATTTTATCTCTTCAACAACACACTGGTCTCTTTCTCGGTCTTTTGTTTTATCTCGGTATTCCAAATAGGAGTGGTGGTCAATCTATCATCATTTCTTCTGGAAGTACCCAGTCCAGCTCCATTTTAACTTAATAGTAGAAATAACGTCAGTAAAATTGGTTTGCTCCCTAATCTAATACAAATTTTTCGTTTTCTGTCTCTTCGAGTGAATCCTAACATGCATCTCTATCTCTTTATTATACATATGTAATGTATGCATATATATGACGACTCGCTACATAAACAGATACATTTCTGGCGGAGGTTACCACTCCCCTTCAACTTTCCGCTGTATATCTCTGTCTATATCTATCTCTCTACATATGTATATTTATATATTTTCCTAGAAACAGCTTTCTATTAATGCCTTGTAAATAATAAAAACGTACCAAATTTCCTGTAAAAAGACTACATAACATATCGGAATTATTTTGTCTCTCTAAACTAATTATCAATTCTATCGCAAAAATTTTTCATAGAAAAACAGGCTTTGAAACATTCTAATAGCATTTCATTATATTTAGTGTAACCGTGTTAAAATATATTTTTAATACATACCATCTATAGACCATAATGGTTCAATATTCTTTTGCGTGTTCCTCAAAACGAGTTACCGTTATTATATACACCACTAAAAATGATACACCTAATTAATTATAACTCACTAATATTTCAACCTAATTTGACATCATTTGAATGATTACAGAATATCATCGGAATTCTTTTGTGTGGTCCTGTAAATAAATTTAGCTTATACATAACTTTTTTTTGAGCGAGAAAACATGCTTTTAAATGTGTTTATAATATACTTTAACTCCACTAAATGCAGTATAAACACGTTAAAATGCGCTTAGGTAAAAATTTGCTTATAGATCCTAATGTTATGAAATTATTTTGCGTTTTTCTGTAAAAGAACAGCAGTAAAAACATTTCAACTTATTCTATGTTTTTCAAAAACAATTGCTCGAAATTTAACAAAATTTGGATGATTACATGACATTGTCGGAATACTTTTGTAAGGTCCTGTACATTAATTATGAAGCCTAAGTACACATATTTTCAACAGAAATCATAAATTTAAGTATCTCAATAATGTACGCTAATTTAATTTCGTTGAATACAGATTAACGAAGATAAAATTCGCTTAAACGAAATTCACCCCATAGGCCATAATGATAAGAAAATCTTTGGTGTGTCCCTCTACATGATCCATGAATAATCTAAACATAAAAAAATTACACAACTATTTTTATACAGAGTCTGAACATTTATACAAATTTGCAAATCAATCGGGGATTTTTGCGGCCGCTATCGCGGTACAAATTCTGTCCATAGGCCGTAATGATTAAAAAAAAAAAAACTTTGGTGTTTCCCTGTACACACGCAAGAAACAGACACACAAACAGAAACCAAAATTTTTTTGAGTCTCCATATCCCTTTAAGACCGGAAACATATTTACTTTAAATCATTACATTCTTCTTTTTTTTGCAAACTGAAAGAATAATATGGACTATAACCAACATTTGTTGATTGAAAATTGTACTTTACACTTTCCGCTAATTAGCTCGATCGTTTTTTTCCCCCCTGATTTTATTACATACGATTGTTCCAGATGCAAAAATGCGAGTGGATGTCGTAGATGTCTAACCCGTACAAATGTACGCTTTCGATCGGAAAGGCATATGGAGGCCTCCACTGACGCTTCGGTAATAATTTAGCTACATGTCAGAGTAAAACTTACTGTGATAACGCTTTCTATGGTAACCTAATGTTATTGTCTAAAGACAGATTGGACAGTTTATTAATATGAAGAAGAAGCAAATCGGTAGACATTTTTCTTTCACGAATATTTAAAACTTTCCACTGATCAGCAAACAATCTCACTTCAGCCCAGCTTATTTGAGAAAAACACGTCACCTTTGAATGTATGCACCGATGTACAAACAATTAGTAATTTCTTCTGATATTATATTACCTGTAATAATTCTACTTAAAAAGTAACGGAAAAAAAAGAGTAATAAAATAATTCGATCAAAATGTTTATAATACGCAAGATAATGATGTCGAGAGAAACTTTACATCTTATTTGAGAAAAATACTACATTTTTGAATTTACCTCATTCCCGATGTATAAACAATATGTCATTTTTTCCTTACATTATATGAAATGTAACGATTACTTAAAAATACACGAAAAGAAAGCAATAATAGAATTGGATGAAAATGTCAACAATACTCAAGATAATGTAAACATAAATAAACGTAAACAAAACATATCAAATGCTAGCGCGCGCCGCAACAGCAGCTGCTATTGGTCTAAAAATAAAAGCGAAAATGAAATTACTGTTTTGATTGGAGAATAAGCAACTGAATGAGTAGAGAATTTGACTATCTCTAAGTGTAAGTAGAATAGCAGGACCGCAGAAATGTCAAATTTGTAGAATTAATTTAATTAATTATAAAATAATGTGCACATCTTCAGACCAGAACATTGCGAATTCGTAGATAATAGAATATTCTTTTAATTTTAACATTAATTTGAAATTGCCCCTCGATGATTGAAACGGACTTGAACGATATCAACCTATGGCCCACGGCCTAAGAGTGTAAAATTAACATCTACCTCCAAAAATTAATGCAAAATCCTGGCCTTTACAGTGATCCCAAAATTTTACTCTCGTTGTATTATATTACGATCACTACCGTTACAAATATATTTTCCTTGAGTATTTTACTTCTAAAATATTATGTACAAAAATATTGTTTTAAAATAGTGGTGACGTTAAAATAAAACAAGCATAAACATTTAGGAACGCTGCGAGGTCTCCCTAACCCGCGTCTTAACTACCAATATTAAAAGGTTGCAGAAAAAGCTCTAAAATCGAGCAAAATAGAATGGCTTAGAAAACTGAGTACAAATAACTCCTAAGGAGAGTTGTTCACCCTAGTAATATTAACTCCTAAAGAGTTGTTCGCTCTTACCTCCGAAAAGGAGTAAAATTTTGCTCCTTCGGAATAATTTTAAATCAATTTTTTAAGAGTGTGCGTATATGTGTATAACTATATTGTGTAGCATTACACTAAAAGTAATAATTATTATAGATTAATAAAGTATTTGAAAAAAAAAAAATACATAAGAAAATAATATCATGTGGCACTATATATATATACTAGCAGGCTTTGCTCGCTTCGCTGGACATTAAACTTAAATGAGTTGTCAAAATCCCATATCTTTATTAATAACCTAAGTTCTCGCTGTGATTGGTAGAGGTTTTCTCGCTCGCAAAGTGAGGAGTCTGGGTCTCCACTGTCTTCGGCACAACTTACCCACTTCTTACTTCCCCTTCCTCAGCGGGTGAAATCAAAGTTTTGCAAAATCACACTAATGTACATAATGCGTACACTTAATCAATATCCAGTCTGGGTCCCCACGGCCTTCGGCACAACTTACCCACTTCTTACTTCCCTTTCTTCAGCGGGTGAGTTCGAAGTTTTGCAAAATTCCATTAATGTACATAATGTGTACACTTAATCAATATCCGCACACCAAAATTCGCCATTCTAAGATAATTCAAAGCGAATTCAAACAGAAAAACATGTTTTTACACATGTTTATTGGGAAAGACTTCAGTATAACTCCACAACGATATTTGGCGATTTTTTTTTTTGTTGGCGATTATGGCTAAATCATAAATCTAAAAATCATAAACCATATATGATAAATGATAAAATCATAATCTAAATCATAAATCATAAAACATAAAATCCAAAATCCAAAATAAACAACATATTAGGCTGCCATATTATATTGCAAACAGTCCAGAACGACATCGTTATCCTTCAAAACGACGCCAAAGAAAAATCGCCAAATTCAGCTGTGGGGTTATACTGAAGTTATACCATTTATTACCCTCCGACTCCTAGAAGGGGGGGGGGGATTTCGAATTTCGTGAAATCCAGTTACAATAAGTGCCGGATGCAAACAAACAATTTACGCACCAAATTTCGTGACCACAGAAGTCTTTAATAGAAAATATTATAAATAAATAAATACAAAACGCACAGCTTTAGTATGGGAACCCTCTGGTGACTTTAAATATTTTAAGCCATTTTTGAGATGAACTGAATTGGCTATCTCAATTGTGCAATTAAAGATCTTGGCGAGAAACGTCCGAGCTACTTCGTTTCCGAATTTTAAATTTTGCCAAAGGGATCCAATACTAAAGCTGTTCCATACACTAAATAAATAAAATAAAATAAAATAAAAACTCTTTTCTGATATTTACAAAATAAAAATAAAAAATCTTAATAAAATGCAAATTATAATCATTTACAGTTAAGGGGAGAACATAAAAAAAACCCTCATAAGGTACATAATAACAATAAAAAATTTTGTTTACTGTAGGAATTAAAAGTACTGCTTAATTAAATAAAAATATTAAACTAATGCCAAATATCTCTATGAAAATATTTATCCACGTGCAAATTCCTCATTAAAAAATATATATATATAAAACCTTTTACCGAATCTGGGTTAAAAACGGAAAAAGGGTAAAATAAATTAGAAATATCATACCTATATTTATAAATTTGATACCAACTCAAAGGGGCGATTTTTCTGAATCCAGAGGTGCAAACAGTTTTTCGATGCGACAATTAGATTTTTTAAAAATAACTAAAGTATGAAATTTAAGTGGCAACGGAAAAATGTAAAAAGGAAAAAATAAATTAGAAGTATCAGACCTATCGTTACAAATTCAGTACCAAATGAAAGGGGTGATTTTTCTGAATCCTGGGGTGTAAACAGTTTTTCGATACGACAATTAGATTTTTTAAAATTAACTAAAGTATGAAACTTAGATGGCAACACTTCATTTCAATCTTTTCATAACTTGTAGTCCGAATCACGCGAATAAAAAAGTCTTTAACTTAAAAATTTATTTTTATATTTTATTTTTCCATTCAAAGTGTTTTAGTCAAAAATATTTATGGCGCATGCGCAGGCGTTTTTTACCCACAAATTAAACACTATTTATAATTTTGAAAATTTCTACAGCTATAATTTTAAGTTGGGTGAAGACCTAAGTTTCTGCCAAGCGCCTTTGAATTCCATCCAGCCGTTCTCGAGTGATGCCCGGACAAACGTGTTTTAGTCTTTTACCCCAGGGGGGAACGGGGGGGGGATTTCTGAAAAGTTGATAGATATAATTTTAAGTTGGGTGAAGACCTAAATTACTGCCAAGTGCCGTTGAATTCCGTCCAGCCGTTCTCGAGTGATGCCCGGACAAACGTGTTTTAGTCTTTTACCCCCCAGGGGGGAAAGGGGTGAATTTCTGAAAAGTTGATAGATATAATTTTAAGTTGGGTGAAGACCTAAATTCCTGCCAAGCGCCGTTGAATTCCGCTGAGGCGTTCTCACGTGATGCCCGGACAAAAATAGCGACATACGGACACGATGACACACACACAGACACACACACACACACACACACAGGCAAAATTTTCTGAAGTCATTTTCGGCTTTCATGGGGTGTGAAACGTGAAGATATCGCAAAATTTTTCGATTCCGACAAATTTACAGACAAAAGTCTGATTTTATTAATATAGATAATAGCAAGCTTTGCCCGCTTCGCTGGACATTAAGCTTAAATGAGTTGTCAAAATCCCATATCATTATTAATAATCTAAGTTCTCGCTGTGATTTGTAGAAGTTTTTGTCTCTCCCGATATGAGAAGTCTGGGTCCCCAGTGCCTTCGGCAGCAACTTACCCACTTCTTACTTCCCCTTCCTCAGCGGGTGAGTTCGAAGTTTTGCAAAATCACCCTAATGTACATAATGCGTACACTTAATCACTATCCACACACCAAAATTCGCCATTCTAAGATAATTCAAAGCGAATTCAAACGGAAAAACGTATTTTTACACATGTTTATTGATCTCCGACTCCGAGAAGTGGGGGGGGGGGGGGAGGGGATTTCGAATTTCGTGAAATCCAGTTACAATAAGTGCCGGATGCATACAAACAATTTACGCACCAAATTTCGTGACCACAGAAGTCTTTAATAGAAAATATTATAAATAAATAAATACAAAAAGCACAGCCTTTGGGATCCCTTTTGTGAATTTAAATATTTTAAGCCATTTTTGCAAAGAATTGAATTGGCTATCTCAATTGTGCAATTAAAGATCTTGGCGAGAAACGTCCGAGCTACTTCGGCGCCAAATTACAAATTTTGCCAAAGGGATCCGATACTAAAGCTGTTCCATAAACAAAATAAATAAATAAAATAAAATAATAAAATAAAATAAAATAAAATAAAAACTCCTTTCTGATATTTACAAAATAAAAATAAAAACTATTAATAAAATTCAAATTATAATCATTTACAATTAAAGAGAGAACATAAAAGAACCTCATAAGGTACATAATAACAAGAAAAAAATTTGTTTTACTGCAGGAAAGAAAAGTACTGCTTAATTAAATAAAAATATTAAACTAATGCGAAATATATCTATGAAAATATTTATCCACGTACAAATTCCTGATTAAAAAAAAAAAAAAAAAAACTTTTGTAGGTCAACTATTTATTTTTCTCTCTAATTTTTATTATTATTCACGTGAAATTAAAAATATTTCTTTTTTTTTTTCTTTTTCTGGAAAATAAAAATATATATAAATGCGTATATATAAATATAAAACCTTCTACCGAATCTGGGTTGAAATCGGAAAAAGGGTTTAAAAAATTACAAATATAAGACTTATATTTACTTTCTCTTAGCAATAAGGTAGAGAAAGTATTGTTTTTGGGTCAAATTTTCAAACTAGAGATTTTGTTTTATTTACACGTTTTGAGATCCCCTGAATACGAAAATCATGTTTTTAGCAAATGGTCTCTGTGTATGTCTGTGTGTCTGTGTGTATGTGTGTCCGCGTGTCTGTGTGTGTGTCTGTCTGTTATCAGCATATATCAAAAACAAATTATGGCAGAAAGTTCAAACTTGGTATTCTAAATGTGTATCATATACGGATGCTACAGTAAGCTTTTCGTTAAGATCAAGCAAATGGTTCGTGTACAGGGACAATCAAGAGAATTCTAATACATTACGCCTATGGGGGAAATTGCAGGTAAGTAGAGTTTATCGTCTATAGACTGCACTAAACCAAATGAAACGAAAATATATTTTTTGTAATAGAGATAGTTAACTGGGAAAAATAAAATGTGTATGCCTCGCCTCCCCTCCTGGGGATAAGTCCCCCCTCGAGGGGAGTAAATTTTCATCATGGGTATTTTTCAAAAGAGCTCGCCAATACCTTTAAAACGAATGGTTGAACCATCAATCTGCGATAATTCAAAGCAAAGTTATCGATTTTTTTTATTTTTAACGAAAAAAAAAAAAAAAAAAAAAAAAAAAAAAACTTAGAAAAAAAATCTTTTTTTTTTTTTTTTCCTTTAAATATTGAGAATAAATTGGACTTTTTTTTTTTTTTTTTTTGGATATTTGGTGTTATACTATTTCTCTAATAGGGAAATCGTCTGCATTATCATAAAAGATAATTTTTTTAAATAATAATTTTAATAAATTATTTTTTAAAAACAGAATTATTTTTTAATAACCGAATTAAATTCTATATAAATGAAGGTGCATTAATGAAACGGGGGATGAGGGGGGGGGCGAGGGGGACGGAAACCCCACTCACACAGAACTAATTATCATATAAAACTCTTCAGAAGCCTAATATGAATTGTTTAACACAGGTTTACATAACAGTATTCGTTATCTTACCTTTTAATATGCAACCTGTATTTATAGTATTAAATTTCAGAATAAGAGAAAGTCGTGTGAGTGACACACCATATTATTGAAAATTTGACACCAAATGAAATCGGCGATCTTTCTGAACCCAGGGGTGCAAACAGTTTTTTGATGCGATAATTAGATTTTTAAAAAATAACTAAAGTATGAAATTTAAGTGGCAACGGAAAAACGGAAAAAGGGAAAAATAATTTAGAAATACCAGCCCTATCGTTACAAATTTAGTACTAAATGAAAGGTGTGATTTTTCTGAATCCTGGGGTGTAAACAGTTTTTCGATACGACAATTAGATTTTTTAAAATTAACTAAAGTTTGAAATTTAGATGGAAACACATCATTTAATCCTTTCATAATATGTAGTGCGAATCACGCGAATAAAAAAGTCTTTAACTTAAAAATTTATTTTTATATTTTATTTTTCCTTTCATAACGCTTTAGGGAAAAAATATTTTTGGCGCATGCGCAGGCTTTTTTACCCACAATTCAAAAACTAATCAAAATTTTGAAAATTTCTATAGATATAATTTTAAGTTGGTTGAAGACGTTATTTTCTGCCAAGCGCCGTTGATTTCCGTCCAGCCGTTCTCGAATGATGCCTGGACAAAAAAAGCGGCATACAGACACACACACACACACACACACACAGGCAAAATTTTCTGAAGTCATTTTCGGCTTTCATGGGGTGTGAAACGTGAGGATATCGCAAATTTTTTTGATTTCGACAATTTTACAGACAAAAGTCTGATTTTATTATTATAGATGGAGTAAGGTAACAAGTACTTCATGAAAATATGCTTTAAAAGCAGTTGAAGGCAGTTTTAGAACTGAATTTATTCGATACACTTTAATGTGTGCGGAGACTACCAACCTTTCAACCCATCGCTTGAAAATTGCAGGGATGGAACACGGGCGCAGAATTCATACCACTATCAATATAAGAAAATTTTCTACCTCTTGAATCAACGATATTATAGGTGGAGAAATTTGTTAAACAGATTCCGGTATGAATTCTGCGCCCGTGTTCCATCCCTGAAATTGTATCTGCATTCATTAATACGTAATGACAAACAGGGGCAAGCGTAGTTTAGAAAACTCATGGAAGCGGTGAAGCGATACGCTTTCAAGAACAGAGGGAGAATCAGTTCAGCTTTTTGATGACGCGAAGTTGGTTCTGCTAGACAAGAAACCTAAAATACTAATTAGTTTCTTCTGTAAAAAATAATGAAATTATCTTTTTATTTCTTATTAGTTAGCGTGTAGGATGTGTATATATATATTACTGATTTATATATTAATATAGATATACTTCATTTTCGTAATCACTATACTGTTTTTCTTACCTATAAAATTTTTAGATCACACTCTTAAAACACACCTCTCAAAAATACGTAGAATCTTCTCATTTTTGTGAAATTTTATTTCTTATAATACCTCCGAAAAGAAACTTCTCATTCAACTATTCATTTAAAGTTTTACATCACTTTATATACAGTTGATGAATTTTCTAGAACAGATTATTCTAGAAATCGAAATGTCTAGAAATTGCATATCATTAACTGAACAATTAACATAAATATAATTAACATAATTACATAATGATTAAATAAAAAACAATTTAAGTTTAAACAAAAACCATTTTTAAATAGTTTTCCTTGACGATGAACGAACCCACAATCGCGGTTTTCGTAGCCCTATGCTTTATCTCCGAGCCACGTGATCACAGTCTTTCGGTGCAATATTACAAGACAAAATAGGAACTGAATAGTTAAATAGAAAAAAAAATCCTAAAAATGAGAAGTTCCTACTCGGAGCTATTATAAGAAATAGAATGCCTTAAAAATGGGAAGATCCTGCTTATTTTTCAGAAGATTTTGCTTATTATTGAGAAGTGTGTTTTAACAGTGTATATTATTCAAGGGATTTATTAAACAAATTAAAATAATTTATTGTAACGCCTTTCATGAAATTAAATTTGTAGTAATTATACTTATTTTTACTAATATTCTCCTTTTTGAGAAAGCAAAGACTCATGCATTTTTTGAGAAAACCTTTTCAAAAAGATATGAAAAGGCTCATCTTCCCCTTTTTTAACTACTTCACTTTTAACAGTGCAATAGTTTGCTACAGCAATAGTTCGAAGATTCTGGTTGCATCTGGACCATAGAATCGCGAACCTCATAGGCGGGCAGATCTTGACTAGTTCAAAATATAATCGTAAATATTCTTCAGAATTTGAAATGAATAATAATTTATTTCAAAAGAATATAGCACGATTTTTTTTTTTTTTTTTTTTTTTTTTTTTTATATATTAGAATTCTTATTTTGAAAGTTTCTAATATATGAAGAAGAAATATGTTTAGGAATATATTAAAAGAACATACCTGCAACATTTGAGAGTGAATGACTTTCGAAATTTCTAACAGTATAAATTTCAAATCATAATCAATTTCTCAAAGAACTGATAATTTGTTTGTTAAAACAGCAGTTCTTCGATTTCCATAGAAATAAATGGCACATTCATTTTTCCATTGTTATTTTTTTTTCCTAAACAAACACTTATATAAAAATACATGTATTTATTATTCTATCTTCAAATTGACAAAAATCTTTTCCTATTATAAATTGTTTAAATGATTATATAAAAGCAAATTATTTGATAGAAGTTAAAAATAATTAAATAAATAAAAACAAATTATGAAACATTCTATCAAATTAAAATTGCATTAGCAACTAAAATATCCTTAAAAATGTTATTCTTTTTGGATGTAAAATCAACATACTTACATTTGTAATTAATTACTTCTTTAATCCTCGAGTTTATAACAGATTAATCTCAAAATAGACATAAAATAAGTGCTTTAAAATTTTTTTATAGTTATTAGGTATTCTGAGATTTGTTACCTATTTGTTTAAGTATTTTAATGAGATTGTGTGATTAAATATATATTTTGCTTAAATTAAGTTTTATCTTATTTTTGATGTTATATATTTGTGTAAAATGACGTATTACAGAATTCCATATGTTAAGGCCATTATTTTGTAACGATAAACGTTTCAAACTTGTAACAATTTTTAAATAATATTCAATATTCAATGATTAAATAAATAATTGTACCATAAAAATTGGTGATTTTTAAAACATGAATGTTGGTGGTGAAGGGATAAATTCCAATTTTTCTACGCAGGGGACCTAGACCTGGGTGAAGTGTCGTACATATTGGTCCTTCTAATAGGTCCTCATATCCATGCGTATCTTTGAAAAAAAAAAGTAGGAAAACATAAAACATATTGGCTGGCAAGCATGACTCGGGATCGAAACCAACACTTCCTGTCTACTGTTTTAGGGAGTAGAATCTCTCGGTCAGTGATGGTGCTTCGAAATATAAAATGCTGCTACTGTACTATAGTAAATTCGCCAAATGTATCACAATTTTAAAAATAGCTATATTTGATACTTTTTATTTTGTTTCCAAAAAAGTTGTTTTCGGAAATATAATTCCATATAAATGTAATGTAAGTCACTCAGAGACATGTTTCCATTTCCACTAATATTTTCTAACGATAATCAATATTTTATATTATCACAAAAAAATACTGAAAATGAAGAATAAGAAGTTCTGTATTGTAATAGAGATGGAAAATATTATTATTTTTTTGTGACTAACATTATTCCTGCCATGGAATTATCCTTAAACATATAGATTAAAAATATATTTATTTTAAAACAAACATTTATTTTAAAACAAATATTTATTTTATTACAATAACGATCATATTTAGATTGCATAAATCATTTTCAAATAAATATATTTAACTCATTAAATGTATTTATTTAGATCGTTATTTTAATTAACTGTAATTATTACTGTAATTTTATTGTTTTTAGGGAAAATGCTGTTACAGTCTTCATTTTCTGATTAGAAAAATTTATCTATTCTATATATCGTAATAGTTTTAACACTAACTTTGAAAAGAAAAAGAAAAATTGAAGACGGGCTACAGAAATGTTTGGATAAATAATTTACATTAAACTATTCAAATAAGAATTATAAGACAAAACATTAATACTAATTTGATATTAGTTTTTTAGAAGTATTCACCAAATGCAATTTTCATGGGACCTGACGAAATCTAATACCAAGTCAATGTCATTAAATTCAGATTAACCAACGGAAGTTTTCAGAAGAAATTTTATCCAATCTCATTCCGTATATTTACAAGGAACTTGGATTACCTTACTGATCAATAGAGCAATGAATTAAAAAGAAAAATGCTGATAACATAGGTAGATAACCTTTTTGGAGATAGCCTTTAATTAATTTTTTTTTTTTTTTTTTTTTTTCGTTTCAAATTTCTTGTTAAAACTATTTTGATATATAAAACACATAAATTATTAATTTTACTAAGCAGAGAAGGATGATTGTAAAAGCTTTTTTCATAAAACAATAAACAGAGTACCATAATTAAAGGTAATTATAACAGCAATATGCAATTAGTTTGCGGTTATTACCTAACAAATATTTATTACACTAAAATATAACTATTACAGACTTGTAAAAATGATTTATTATTCCTAATAAACTTTAATCAATTCTTAATTTATAATAATATGTAAATTCAAGCTGAAACTTTAATGCACATTTAAATATAGAAGGTGACCTTAATTTTGAAATAGCACTACACTTACTTAAATTTTAAAAGAATAAAAAATATAAAATTAGATACCAACACTCATATATATATATATATATATACATATCGTTGGATATGCACGTAGACACCCTTGGTAGCCTAGCAGTTGCCGAGAGGTTATTCACTAAAAGCTGATAATAGACCAGACCTGTCTCAATTATGAAGTTTTTTGGTTCTGTCTTTATTAGTTTTGGGGATATAATAGTCAGAATATTCCCCACACACATACAGATCAATTGAGAAAAAACACTTTTTTGGACTCAGGAGACCTTAAAACATGTAAATCAGATGAAATCTCGATATCGAATTTTTGGACCGATTACAATACTTCCATTACCTACAGCAATCAGGCAATGAAAGTAAAAAAAGAAAGAAGAGAAATTGGTTTAATTCATTCTTAGTTAAATAAATCACTTATTTTAGAAATTAGCTTTGAAAAAAAAATGCTACTGGAATAACTACCTATATCAATTATTTGCAGTAAAGATAATTTCATAATTAAGCACGTGCCTGGTTCGATTCATGGTCGCGTACCTCGTCCTAGCCGTTAAGTGATTTTCATAATTTTTACCGAAATTTGCGTGAATATAGGTTAGGACTCTTCAGAAAGACCCCTACGGAGGATATTCCCTCTTTGGCCCAGGTTCTTAGTGCAGACGATCGTCCTTACACTAATACACCCTAGGTAGCCCTGGGAATATCTAGCCGGCAGTCTAATTCCACCAATACTCTCTATAGCATTTTCGTAGTAACAGTGACATTAGCAACGGTTATTGAGGTACGACAATCTTTAACATCCAACATAAATATCAAAGGGTTTGAAATAGTATATTTTGTGTGCTGTGTAAATTTGTGTTATGCCCAAGTAAATATTTACTGTTATAAAAGTATCATCAAAGAAAAAATATCCTTTGCCTACAACATATGAAAGAATAGATTGTTTTCTTTTTTTCCACGTTCTGTACTGCACAAAGATTTTCCCGGCACCAAGATCTGCAGTTGAGTTTATCACAATGTTTTTTTTTTTTTTTTTTTTTTGAAATGCTGCTTCATCTAAAAAGAAATAATCTGGTGTGTCACTTACATGACTTTCTCTTACCCTGAAACTTAATCCTATAAATACAGGTTGGAGATTAAGAGGTAAGATAACGAGTACTGTTATGTAAACCTCTGTTAAACAATTCAAATTAGGCTTCAAAAGAGATTTATATGATAATTAGTTCTGTGTGAGGGGGATACCGCCCCCCCCCCCTCAACCCCCTGTTTCATTAATGCATCTATATTTATATAGAATTTAATTCGGTTATTAAAAAATAATTCTGTTTTTAAAATAATTTATTAAAACTATTATTTAAACAAATTATCTTTTTTGATATTGCAGACGATTTTCATATTAGAGAAGTAGTACAACACTAAATATCCAAAAAATAGTTGAATTTATTCTCAATATTACATTAAAAAAGAAAAAAAAATGTTAAAAATGAAAAAAAAATGAATAACTTTATTTTAAATTATCACAGAGCGATGGTTCAACCATTCCTTTTAAAGGTATTTGCGAGCTCTTTTCAAAGATATCCATCAAAAAAATTTACTCCACCTCGAGGGGGGACTTCTCCCCAGTGGGGTGGGGGGGAGGCTAGGCTCCTACATACACAATTTTTTTCCCAGTTGACTACCTCTATCACAAAAAATATATATTCGTTTCATTTGGTTTAGTGCATTCTATACATTTTAAACTCTACTTACCTGCAATTTCCCCCATATACATAATGTATTTGAATATTTTTGAGTGTCCCTGTACCCTAACCATTTGCTTCATTTCAACGAAAAGCTTACTGTAGTATCTCTATATGGTACACATTTAGAATCCCGAGTTTGGAATTTCACCTACTATTTGTTCTTGAGATATGCTGATAACAGACACACAGACAGACATACAAACAGACAAACACACATACCATACGCTAAAAACACGATTTTCGTATTCAGGGGACCTCAGAACATGTAAATATAACAAAAACTCACGTTCTAAAATTTGACACTAAAACAATACTTTCTCGACCCTATGGGTATGAGAAAGTAAAAAAAAAAAATATATATATATATATTCTCTATAAATATATTTTCGATGCGAGATAATATTTCGACAGCAAATGCAACACATCTATGTCCATAATTTGTTTGCATTTGGCAAATGCACTAAAATGTGCATAGTACGCGCATTTCTAATTATTTTGCGCATACGATGCATGCACAAAATAATAATAATAATATTTAAATAAACTGATTTTGCCTAACACGGGCAAAGTATCGTTAATAGGTTTTTTAATCGACTGTGAAAATTAGGAACATGTGATTTGGACACCCTATTTATATATAAATCTCAATATATTTTGTAAATTAAAAAAAAAAAAAAAAAACTTCTTTTTTTTTAAATTATCATTCAAAATTTTAACAATCGAAAGTAATAACTGGAAAAAAGAAAAAAAAAAAAAAGTCACTAGGCGATTTAAACTTGGACGAAATATCACACAGTTTGCGTAGATATTATAAATTTTCAAAATCTGTGTACCCCCTACATCGTTTAGGTTTCAATATATTTGTTAACATAATGACTCATTAAAACTTTTTCTTTTTAATTTAAAAGTAAGAAAACTCACACAAAATATTTTTCTTTTATTGGATTTACTATTTTAAAGAAAAGCTGTATCATAGATTGCTTTTGTTCAGTACATAGTGCTGAATGTCTTTGTAGAATGATCTTAGATTAAGTATAAAATGAAATGGTACTTATAAC
The DNA here is from genome assembly GCA_963930645.1 of Salticus scenicus. NCBI lineage: Eukaryota > Metazoa > Arthropoda > Arachnida > Araneae > Salticidae > Salticus > Salticus scenicus. The sequence continues at coordinate 152,243,653 of OZ005659.1, forward strand.
CCAAGCAGCATCGAAACGTTCTCTGAACGTTCAAAAATTGTTCTACAAACACGTTCTAAGAACGTTCACTTTGAACGTGTTATAGACGTCTATTGGTCCATCTTGAATCAGGACAATAGTACGGTTCAGAGAACGTTCAATGAACGTGTAACTATTACCATCGGTGTTATAGAAACGTTCTGAGAACGTTCTACGTATACGGTCTCAGAACGTTCTAAACGTTTTTAGAACGTTTTCAAAACGTTATACACATTTTCAGAACGTTCTAGAAAACGTACTGTAAACGTTCTAAAATAGTGTAGAAAAAAAAAAACTGTGACGTCATTATAAAAAAAAAAAAAAAAAAAAAAAAAAAAAAACACCACAGTACGGGCGTTTAAAAGTAAAAAGTACATATTATTACTTACAAACTTTGAATAAACACCATAAAATGCAATAAACTCGCAACAATTGTTTCGGGTCGAAAAAACACACGACCCTTCATCAGGCGAATAAAGTAAGCACGAGTGCTGCAGTCAAAGCGGCAACGCACCAATTGCGTTGCCGCTTTGATGCAACACTCGTGCTAACTTTATTCGTCTGATGAAGGGTCGTGTGTTTTTTCGACCCGAAACAATTGTTGCGAGTTTATTGCATTTTATGGTGTTTATTCAAAGTTTGTAAGTAATAATTTTTACAACGCTAGTTTTGTGGTGTTTTTTTTATTAAAAAGTACATAGCTGATGACGAATAATGAAGCAAAACACATTAACAGGAATATAAACTACTTTTTTTTTATTATTCAAATAATGTTTGAGAAATTTTAACATACTTACTATTCCTTTATTTTAACGTATATGAATCAAAAATTCTATATTCTATGACAGTTTTCCGAAAAAAGTGCCATTACGTCTCTTTATCCCTTAAAAAATTTCTTAAATTTTTTCATTTTTTTTTTTTTTCATTTCTTTTTTTACCCTGATCTGAAGATAATGAAGTTATAGTATTAATTACAAAACTTTGAATAAACACCATAAAATGTAAGAACTCGAAACAATTGTTTCGGGTTAAAAGAAGACACAACCCTTCATCAGGCGAACAATGTAAGCGCGAGAGCTGCAAACAAGCACGTTGAGTGTGTTGAATGCGTTGCCGGTTTTTTTTTTTTTTTTTTTTTTTTTTAGCAGCTGCGAGTTCTTGCCTTTTATGGTGTTTATTAAAGTTTCGTAATTAATACTATAACGCCATTATCTTCAGATTAGGGGAAAAAAAGAAATTTTTTTTAAATGCAAAAATTTAAGGAACTTTTTAAGGTATATAGAGATGTTATGACAATTTTTGGGAATTACTGTCGTAGAATATGGAGTTTCTCATGCATATACGTTGAAATTAAGTATGTTAAATTTTCACAAACATTATTTGAATTTTAAAAAATGTAATTCATATCCCTGTTGCTGTGTTGTATCATTCTTTATCTGCTATGTACAACTAAACTCTTGAATTATTTTGCTTGTTTTAATCCTTGGGATTCCGAATGCATCATCCTGTGAGTAATGTTTGTTTTTTATAGTTGTTTTCTGTTTGATTTTCTGATTTCTTGAATTAATAGTTTGTTATTCAACTTTATTCTTCATTTTTAACTTCAATTAATTTCTTATACGATTTGGTGTCCGCTGGCGATTTGCTATTATAGCTGCTAACGAACGAAATCGTACATTGGTGCTCAATGGTGAAAAAGGTCACCACTGACGAGTTTTTTTTTTTTTTTTTTTTTTTCTTCTTTTTCACCGTTCTGAGCTTTTCCTTAAAAAAAAAAAAAAATGCTGTTTTTTTTTTTTTTTTTTTTTTTTCTCGTTGCTTGTTTGTATCTTTTGATTTGAGTTTCATGTCGTTTTTACGCACCGGCAAAATTATTAAAATTGCAACGAATAATCTAGGAATAAATGTATGATTAGATTGAAGTTAAATAAAATAAAAATCACTAAACAAAAAATAAATGTTTCAATAAATCACAATCAGTCTCCACAGGTTATTTAAATTTGTTGTAATTTCCTTCTCATTGCTCTATGTGGTTTCAGAGATTTTATATCGGTTGCCTGGTTTTAACTACGATTAAAAATTCATTTATACATATATATATTAATATTTTTTAAATACAGGGTGCAAAGATAGTCACGAGAATGTCTTTATCTCCGCAACTATTGGTCGCAAACATATAGTTTCAGTTACAAAATGTTTTAAAAAATATGAGCATTTGCGGTATGACATGTTTAAATTTAAAATATCTATTTTTTCAAAATTACAAAAACTAAATTTTTGTACAGTCCCAGATCCCTATAGTGATATTTAGAAAAATTGACACTCATCCTAACAAGAAGTTTCATTTATATTCTTCCAAAATGGAACAAGATATTTGAAGTTTAGATTTTCTAACATATTTCGGCCTTCAATAAGGGATCGGTTTAAAAATCCAAATTGGACTTTGTCTGCATTTTCCCTGGGTTTATTAAAGAATTTTTCGTTGACTTTTTAATAAAGCCCGAGAAAATGCGAAATAATCCTAAATTTTGAAACTAACTATCTCAGACAATTTTGGATGCACAAAAGTGAAACTTTTTGTGTTATATAGGTTTTTTAGGTTGGAACTCAACTTTCACTATTAGTGTCATGAAAATTGTATAAAAATTATCAGTTTTTGTGAGTTTTAATAAATTGATTTTTTAAATTTAAACATGTCATATAATGAATTCTTACATTTTTTTTTTTTTAAATACATTTTCTTATTGGAGGACGTCTGAGACCAATTGTTGCGCAAATAAAGGCCTGCTCTCGACTTTGCACCCTGTATATTCTAAACATTTCTGGGTAATACTTTGTAAGTCCATGGATAGTTTATAAATATATTTGAATGCTGAAGTTCATAGAAAGTTTTAATATTCCAACATAAAAAATAATTTCAAAAATGAATGTACCAATACACCGCTAAAATAATATATAATTGAGTTTAGAATATATTGTTAATTTATAATAATAAAAAATTGAAACAAAAAATTAAAAATTAGTTAGAAGGAGGAAATTTTAAAAATTTCCAAATACTTAAATACATATATATATTTTTAATCAAAATATTTTTCTAAAATATTTAACATACTTCATATTTTTAAATTTCAGTGCATGTGTGTATAAATATTTTCAGTTTACAGCAGCAGTTTACAAAAAAGATGTTTGCAGGTATTTAAATGTATTCCACATGGCAATGTAATTGGTATTCTTTAAATGTTTAAATTTCTTTAAATTGAGTCAACGCAATTTTTACCTCATTTGATGTAATTATGCTATCACGGCATATTAAATAATTGATAAATGTAAATATTATTAGTATTAATAAATAATATAGTAAATCGTCCTTTTTTTTTAAACAGAATATCTTTTTTTTTTATAAAGATGTGGAATAAAATTGAATTGAATCTTTGTTTTATTATGCAGTTAAACAATTTCATATATTTTATTTAATAAATAACAGTAAAGAGTTATTTAAAATTGTAAGTCAGTGAAACTTAGGATATTATTTTAAAAATGTGCAATTTGCATAACCTAGATTGTATATATATTATCATATAAACATTAAATAAATACTTCAGAATTTAAAAAGAAAAGAAAAAAAGAATTACGAACCTTCTGAATTTTCATAAGAATTTTCTTCAAGAAAACATCCTTCCAACTAGCATTTTAAAATACACAATGACCAGTCGGAAAGGCATTCACTTAAAATTAGCTCTTATCTTGCAAAGTCTTTGTGACTTCTTCATACTTCATTCAGAATTATAATAACCAAAAATAGTTATTTTAACAAATTCCATCTCAGAAGACTAAATTAATAAAATGAATCCATAATTTCTAAGCGGTTGTCTGTAACAGGAGCAGTTTTTCCTGCGATTCATCGCTGCTTTCAAGTACCAAAAGTTAGGCTTAAGAACTTACGCAGATATGAAAATGATTGTTTAATTGATATTAAAATAAGACTTTAATAAATAGAACATAGAGAATATTACAGGTTAAAAATATTACATTTTTACCTTTTCTAAAGCTTATCCTAGTCTTTTTAACGCTAAAACTGAAGAAATCAGATTACATGTTTTAAAATTACCGCCTCACATAACGACACGACTTTCCCAAGACCTAACGAAGCGAAAAGGCCAGAATAGACCCAGCGCCGCGCCTGGTGTTTGACTTTGCAGTTGCACGGTCAGCGAAAATTAAATAAATGCAGTCCACAGATGTCGATGTTACCATCTGCTCTCCCTTCTTGCCTCCGCAATAATCATGTTTCAAAGTTCAACATTTGAAACAGAAATTTATTAAGCATTTATAGCTGTAGAAAACATATAGTCAATATTTTAAGGAAAAATTTAGTGTAGTTAAACAATTATTTAAATTTTTATAAAGTATTTTAAAAACTTATGAGATCACTTTAATTTTCCATTTTAAAATCTCGAATTAAACGGAAAAGCATATCTTGTTTTAGTGTATATTTCAGTATTGAACAAAATATTCAGTGAAAATAAATAAAATAAAATAAGACCAATCAAACAGAGTAATGATTTAACAACATGATCAATATTGATAATTTATCAGTAACATTTAAACTTAAATAGAACCATAACTTAAATGAAAGAAGAAAAAAACTCATTTCTGTAACTTCCCGATGAGTATTAGAGACCGCGAGGTTCTACTCTCGAACCTTACAGACGGGAAGTGTTGGTTTCGATTCCTGGTCACGCTCGTCGACTTAGGTTTTCGGAGTTTTCCCGTGATTTTCTTTGAAACTCGCGTAAAGCACTATATTACTTATTCAATAACATCCGTGATTAGCTTTTTGTATCTAAACTCTGGGTCTGGGGAATGCATAGATTTTCATGACAGAAGACAATCATTTTTATGCTGTATAGAAGATCTTAGAAAATGTATTTTTCTAAGGGTTTATTATTATTATTATTACAAATGAAAAAAAAAAAAAAAAATACGGTAAATTTATTTGTTTTAAATCATCAGAAAACGATGTTTCAATTATTCGTTTTACGGGTGATATCGAATTCTTTTGAAAGATAATCATAGTGAAAATTTTTATCCACCCCTCCCCCATACCCCAGGGATGATGTATACTTATTCCTAAGGGAAAAAACAATGTCCTATGAATAATAATAATAAAAAAAACCTGTTTGACTATTACTCGTTATACATCCAAATTGAATCAATAATATATATCAAATGTATGTCACGCAGAAGGTTTGGTGAGTATATATATTACAGAAGCTGATAGATAGCCTTTCTGTGAATGGAAAATTTTGGAACGTGGCAGTGCCACCTGTCTTCCGATATGCACCCAAAGGCAATCTGTAGAGTTTTACGTAATATTAATTTCACTTACCAAATTTACAATATTTATAAATCACAGAAGTTGAGATTTTCCGTTTCCGTTATGAGATTAAATTGCAACATAGCCACGCCACCTGTTGGCCGATGTGCATCCAAAATGGACCAGTAAAGCTTTACATAAAATCGATTTCACTTATAACTTCAGTGTATCACAAAATTTATTGTTAAATCACAAGAGTTAAAATATTGCCTTTCCGTTAAAATGATTAAATTGCAGATTAGCAACGCCACCTGTTGGACAATGTATACATCCAAATTGTATTAGCAAAGGTTATGATGATACATGCCAATATATCAAGTTTAATGCATTTGTACACTATAGAAGCTGAGATATAGCCGTCCCATAAATGGAGGGTTTCATTGCATAGCACCGCAATCTATCGGACGATATATCCCAAATGAAATTCAAATAAACTCAAATTTAGGGCAAGATCTAATATTGTAACAAGTTTGGTTGAATTCCATACATTGATTCCTGAAATACAAAATTCACAAAATTTTTCCATGAGTTTAAAATTTTGTAATTTTTTTTCACCTCACCGTTACTGATTATTAAGAAGCATTCTTTACTGACGTGCTAACAAAACGTTAAACTGAAAATGTAAAAAATGCTCTATTCTCTATCATGCTAAAAGTTATAAATTTCGAATAACTTACGAAGTTTTTAAATTAGAATGTTGCAAATCTCTCAATAAGATTCTTATCAATATCATAAGTGATATTTTAAAACTGGTCCGATCTCTCTGCAATCATTTGTTCTTGAGATATCGTGTACATGAACTAACGGGCTATCACACTAATAGGTGCCGAAGCCGATACACATTAACAGATACCATACCAACCTTTTGACTTCCGGATTCCTCACGCCACAAAACGTGTAAAAAAAATCAAAAACTGAAGTCAAAAATTTTCATGATTAACCTATTTTCCCAACCAATAGTACTAAAAAGTCATTTTGTCATATTCGTTATAATTACACTGTTACAGAACGTGTTATGACGGTGTCACACTTGAACGTTCTATATAGAACTAGAATTGTACGTTTTATAGATGGTACAAATCAAACATTTTCAGAACGTTCTAAATAATACTATTTCTGAACGTGTTTTAGAACGTTCTTTTGACACGAAACACGGTGTTTGAACTATTGAAACCGTTATTAGACGTTCACAGAACGTTCCTGTGCTACTTGGGAAGAAATTGGTGTTTTGAAGAAATTACAGTTTCTACACATTTGTGAAGTTCTTGCAAAATTTTATAGAACTGAAAAACACTATAATTTATTAAACCTACAGTGAGAAAAATATGTTGATTTAAACTGGAACGAATAAGTAGTCATTTTCAGAATCCTTAATCTACTAATATAGATTTCTGAGCTATGCGTATAAAGTAAGCCAATAAACTGAACAGACGAAACGACCGAGAAGTTTTTGTTTATACATTTCTAGATGGTGAAACAATACTATGAGTATCATGAATGCTTTGTATTTCGACAAAATCTCGCTTGATTTTCCAGGATTAGGTCATTAATTTTAATTACAGTTTCAAAAACTCGCTTCTTGTTTTCGCATTTATTTGCAGACATTTTTAAATAAGTTGCACCTCTTTATAATATCGAAAAACATTCTAGAATTCTAATAGGAGTTTCTAGAACTTGCATTCAAATGAGACTAGAATTTACAAGGATGACATGGAACTATTTTTAATAAATCCAAAATTTAGTTTCTGTATGCCAGTCGCAGAATTTTTTCTCAGAGTAGAAATACTCCTGCGATAATTATTAAATTTTGTAGTAGAAATGTAAATTTTAATCAGGTACTGACATTAGCAGATATAATATATATATATATATTAGCAGATATATATATATTTGTAGATACAGGTTCATCATTCATTTTTCTTCTACACTGTCAAAGATAAAATGTTACATTTGGCAAGTAAAATGGTTTCAATTAGCTCCATTCAATATTTTGGTGCAAAATATCTCCATTTTAAGGGTGTCATTACAGTAGTAAGCACCATAATCTTGGTTGCAGCTAATTGGTAAAGTATTTCTGGTAAAATTTCACATTTTATTTTTTACATTGTATACTGGAAAAAAAATCTGCAACTGATATCTGGAAACTAAATTGTAGTTCTAGTAAACATAGTTCCATATCATCCTTAGAAATTCTAGTTTCCTTTGATAGCAAATTCTAACTACCCATATTTAACATTATAGAACGTTTTACTTTACTTTTGGGGTCAAAATTATTTATAAATACCTGAAAATAAATTCGAATACAATTCGCGAGTATTAGTAACTCTAATTCTGGTTTATGAATCAATTCTAGAAATCGAAGCGAAAATTTCTAGCAATACAAAATAATCCAAAATTAATTTTTCACCATCTAGAACTGTGTATACTAGAAATTCTTGATTATTTCGTGTATTCAATTTATTTATTTTTCTAGAAATATATATTTCTAGCTTAAAGAATCAGAAAATGGATAATTATTTTTTTTCTAGAAGAAGGCATTTTTTTTTAAACTTTCCTCAGCCTATTTGTTTAATTTATAATTATTTCTCTACCTGCGTTCGTAACACATATTTCAGGAAAAATTTTTAGAATTTTTTTTTTCTTTTTCCCGAAGTTTTAGGATAACGAACCAATTATTTTCACAGGTAATCAACGAAATAGTCCAAGTAAAAGAGTTTCGATCATTTTGTGAGTCAATACTAAAAATTGTAAAAGTAAAAGCTTTTTATTTTACTGTATACCCTCCTATAATAGAATGTATCTTATAACAAAAAGCTTATACTTCCAAAGTTTTATTATACACATATCTCACTTTCAGCAACTATATTATATTTCATATCACATGAATCTCTCTCTCTCTCTCTCTTATTTTCCAAACGTTTCTTTGTGTAATACATAAAATACTTATATTAAAAAAGAAGCATTTTAGATATAATGCATACAAATATTAAATAGATAAAGTAGATAAATAAATCGTAATTCAAAAAGTAGTTATTTTAAATGTTATTATTCTTTTGTTTTTCACACACACACACACAAAAAAGTTATTTTACTAAATGTATATATATTATTACGAAATGCATATATATACATGAAAAATCATTATATTTATTTTTATAAAAGCATTTTTGTATAAAAGTATTATTCATATCCATATTACTCAAAAGAATAAAAGAATCAAGCTTAATTGTTTAACCTTTGGATTGACAATTTTTACAAAGACATTTTACAGAAAATCGGAAAAATTTAAATTTAATATCTAATATTCGAAAAACAAAAAAGAATACTGACCCAATGTCATTAAAATCAGATTAAGAAACCGACGTTTTCTGAAGAAATTTTATCTCAATCCGTATATTTATAATGAACTTAGATTACATTATAAATCAAGAGAGCAACGGATTAATAAGAAAATAAGTTTATATCCAGATTACCCAAAAGAAAAAAAAAAAAAATATCTAGCCTTTGGATTAACAATTTACACAATGCTATTTAAACAAGAATTAAAAAAAAAAAAAAAAATGTTGGATATTCGCTTTCGACAGAAATCCGTCAAATACAATTTTCATAGTTTTCTGACAAAAATACCAAGCCGATGTCATTAAAATCAGATTAAGCAACCCGAGTTTTCTGGAGAAATTTTATCTCAATCCATATATTTACAAGGAACGTAGATTACATTACCGATCGATTGAGCAATAGATTAATAAGAAAAAAAAATAAACCTGACGGTGGTTAACATTTCTAGTGCAAGTCATTAAATTTTTCTGATTCTTTTCGAGTTTCTTGTTAAAGTTAATTATTTATCAATATCCTGTTGTAGCAATTAAATATCTTTCTCAGTCTCTGCATTAAAAAAAAAAAAAAAAAAAAAAGATATATGTTTAAAAGTACTGTATAGGAAAATAATTTAAATACAATTAGTAATAAAGTTATAAATGGGTTTAATAGACATAGCTTTCGCACATTCAACCTCACTTAAATAAACAAAGACAACTATAAAAATAAGTGGCATTTAAACCATAGTAACCTTTAACCCTACTAAAGTAAAATAAATAAATATCTCTTGACTACAAAATATATATTTGAAATTTTATTATTATTTTATTTTATTAAAGAAAATTCCTTTAAGAAACATATAAATCCTTTTGTCACAAATAATTTCATTTATATACTGTAAGTGCACCAGTGATTGACAATTTTAGAGCAATCTCTGATCTTTTTAATGTTCTAGTCATCAGAAAATATTTTTAGAAATCTTAAGTTAATACATATGGTATGAAAGACATTCAGAGCCACATATATGTTAAAATATATACATTTAATAACAATTATTTTTTTTATGAATTTTTATTTGGCAGCCACTCAATGTTCCAGTAACTGACACTGCCAGTTTTTCCTTTTATTATAAATTGGCACCCTATGTTCCAGTGTTTGACACTGTTAGTTTTTCATTTACCAGTTATTAGCACCCTATGCTCCAGTGTTTGATATAAAATAATAAAATTTTTATATGTAAAATATATGATTTTATTAATTTTCTTATTTAATAATTATTTCGGGATAGATACCAATTACTGGAGCATGCCAATCATTGGAGCACATACCCTAGCATAAAAGCATTTTTAGGTTATGTTATTGTCCATATCGAGACTACATAAAAACTTTTCAAATTCATATAATTACCATTCCGTTAAACATGTTTCTTAATACTCTTTAAGTAAGAATTAGAATAATAATAATTAAAAAAAGAAACATTTTATGATTAAGTGTACGCATTATGTACATTAGGGTGATTTTGCAAAACTTCGAACTCACCCGCTGAGGAAGGGGAAGTAAGAAGTGGGTAAGTTGTGCCGAAGACAGTGGGGACCCAGACTTCTCACATTGGGAGCGAGAAAACCTCTACCAATCACAGCGAGAACTTAAGTTATTAATAAAGATATGGCATTTTGACAACTCATTTAAGTTTAATGTACAGCGAAGCGGGCAAAGTCTGCTAGTAACTAATATAAAACATACCAAAATCAGGAACTCAATTTTTTTTGTTTCCAATTACTCTGAAAAGATTGATCGTATTTATATATGTGATATATATATATATATATATATATCATATATGAGGTCTTAAAAAAGATTTTTTTTTTTTTTTCTTTTTTTTTTTTTTTTTTTTGTAATAGCAAACATAACGATTTTGTGTAAAAACTGAAAAGTCATGGTTGGATTTCCTTAGATCGAAAAGAGGAAAACGGGATTTTGAGAAAAAGGAGGGGGGCTCTCTCACCCCCCCTCCGCACACACACACAAAAGTAGGGAGACCTATTCTATTTTCCATTGCTAGTCAATTCATAAGGGCTATCCTAAAATTTTAAAACATTGTAAATTATTTTATCGGTTTTTCTTAATCTGAAAAAGTTGTACAAATTCGGGAGGAAAAGAGTTATCCTCCGCCCACAGATCAAGAGGGGTGTGGAATTTTCGTTTTTCCATTGCTAGAGCTCTCGAGAGCACTATTTCAAAATATCAGAACATTATAAATATATACCTCTGTAATAAATTCCTTTAATACTTTAGAGTCTCATATTTTTCATAATTTAAAGGAACTGTATGTAAAAAAAAAAAAAAAAAAAAAAAAAAAAAAAAATGAAGGAGCTAAAAAATTTTGGGGGGAAAGGGAGGGGGGGGGACTAGACTTTTCATGAATGTTATCCTAAAATTTCAAGCGCTTATAGATTTTATTATATGTGTTTTTCCTAATATGAAAGAGCTATATGGTCTATAGAGGAAAAGGGGGGGGGATGGGGGGGAAGATCCCCCCCAGTAAGGGGGAACTTTTTTGTTTTGCATTACTAGAGCCCCCAGGAATGTTATTCCAAAGTTTCAAAACTTTATAAATTTTTTCCCTTATTTGGTGTTTTTTGGTCTAATTTGACTGTACTAAAACTGAGTCTGACTGATTCGGCGTAAAGCAACTACTTAAATATCCGCGTACAAAATGTGGAAAATTCCAGAAACTCGAGAGTCAATCAAGTTACAGCTTCCATACTCGGTATATCGATGATAAGTATTTTCTCGCCAAGGTCACACACACACACACGCAAAAAAAAAGTCAAGGAGTGAAAAAGTCGCCAAATTTAGCTCCAAATACATTATCGACCGTAATGAGGCTTTTTAACGAGGCTTTAAGCAATTTTAATGCGAAAATAATCTAAAAATGCATAAAAATATTTTTATCACCCTCGGGGGAGCCTGCAACCCCTTGAGGGCGCGTTCCCAGGTGGCGGATAGGGGAATGCCTCCTTTGGATTTTCCTCTGGGTGGTAGAAGGGTAATAAAATACCTTCCGCGGACCAACAGGCAAAAGTTCAACCTCCTTGGAGGCAATGGCAACCTTTTTCCATGGGAGATCATTCAAGTTATTTTGTGAATGCTACCGCGTTCGGGTAGCCGACGCGTTCAGTTCTGAAAGACTATCACCCGCCTTAGAACTGGTCATTATCGAGGTATCCTATCGAAGATCCTGAGAGATGGCAATAGAACCTACCGTCTCTGCAGCAACTGTGATGATGTTCCACTAACACCAAAATTTATTTTTGACTGCCCAGCCATTTTAAGATCCCTCGCTCAGCTTGGGGAATTCTCCCCCTTTGACATCGAGAGTCTGCACTCCGATAACATCAAGGAGTTGGCCGGCTGTCTTTCGCGCACTCATAGTTATCTATAGTTCTCCCCATGGACACGACACCAACCAACCATCACCACCTGACTAAGCCTCTTTATTTACAAATTCGTAACAATACATATGATTATTATTTATAATAAACTTTAAAATGTTTATATATACACATATCATTTGCACATATAAAACATTATATGTTTTGTACACAGTAACTATACCAATTTAAGCATGTGTAACAGCGTATCACTATCTTTTTTATGTCTTCTGCATACTAATTTTTTGCCAAAGTTGTAATGCAAATCACTACTAACAATTTTTTAAAGAACTATTTTAAGTATGAAGTGAGTCCATCTATAGTGAAACGTTAATGCTGTTGAATCCTTCCTCAATTTCTGACTTGAGATCACTAATTATATCCGAAGTCAAGATAAATGTTCTTTATCGTGAATGTTCACTCACTCTTCATTAAATACGCTGCACCATTTTCGAAATGAAAATTTATTCATCTCAATTATCATAAACCTAAGTTACATTTATATAAATTTAAATAGAATGTATTTTTTTTTTCATAACTAATAAATCGTATTGCGCTAAGTTACTTAGACTTTTATTTTGTCACACATATCAACGTTAAATATCTAAACTGTAAACGATCGGTGCGTCTAGCTGTCCCTTTCTTTAAGTGCAAAGAATTGGAAAAGTTGATGGAGAATTAGTGAGAGTATTAGGGAATTGTGTGGCTTATCATTGTAAAAGGACTTTACTTTTAAAATGACATTCGTACCTATTACTTTTTAAAATGATATTTACTTTTTTATCACTTTTAAGATTTTTACGAATACCTTAAAAGCGCAGATACACAACTTTTGAAGGAAAACCATTTTTGCAATTTTGAATAGCCTGTTTAATTCTGATGATTATTTATAAGTTGATCGTATGTTTGTGATACCAATGTTTATGAATTTCTACATTTATCACAAAAATTATCATTTTTATTTTTGTATTTTGTTTTATTTTTTTATCAAAAAACTTTTATAAATAACATAAATATTAAATGTCCAATTTTTAACAAACATTTTCATCGTATTGCAATTATTTTAAATAAGTATAAAAGCAAAACAAGTTTTGTCTAGTTGTAGGTTACTTAAAAAACAAATGAAACATTAAATTTAATAAAAATAAGCAAGTTTATCTGTTTATTTAAACGTTTATTTGTGAAATATGGTGTTAAACTAAACTTTTATGCGTAATTAAAACATCTATAACAATGTGAGTATACTTCTAAAGTGTGAATTATATATTTGATATAAATCCCAGTTTAATCCTAGTGTTTAGAATGACTTAATCTCAAATTCAATAAACGAAAGAGTATAAACAATTTATGATTAATTAAGCATCCTGAGATTTGTTTTTTATGTTTATATTTTTCTTATTTTTAACTGATAGTAATTTAGATGCTCAAATTATTTTTCAATATGTGGATTTAATAATTGATTATGATTGTAAATTTTTTTGGAAATTGATGGTGAATTCGTGTGAGTTCGGTGGGGAGTGTTACAGAATTCTCTCCACCAGGGGTCGCTGTGTGTCAAGACACGGCGATACATGTACTGTTTTTAGTTAATTTAGCTTATGTACTTATGGCGATACATGTACTGTTTTTAGTTTAATACTCGCTCTTACAGAGCTTCTCTTTTCAATACATCTATTTAACTTATCCATTATTAATTTTAAAACAGCTTACCTCCAATCAAGTTATCCAAATAAAAATATAAATAACAAAAGAAAATGTATATTACTTCCATTTTCATAAACCACATCTAATATCCTTTTTCAACTGATATTCGGTTAAACATCATTTTTGAAGATTTTATTTTTCTATTTTTATTTCCACTTCCGTTGATCTATCACCAGTGACTCATCACTTTTATTTCAATAGATAATTTCTTTCTAGGCGAAAAACTTTTTGTTTCCAATAAACCATTTTCGCGAGCCGTATGCACCAAATTTGACCGGTAGTTCAGTGGTAGAATTATCAGGTGCAAAATAACATTCCGTCTTTCTTAACTAAGATTTAATGACTTATTTACATATAATTTACAACTATATACATATGCTAAAAGTTAACATATTTATGATCTCCTATTTAGATCCTTCCATTCCATACCAAATGCCTGCCACACACAAACTAAAAACGGTACATGTATCGCCGTGTCTTGACACACAGTGACCCCTGGTGGAGATAATTTCGTAACATATGTGTTTGACGACAATAAAGACTATTTGTTCAAATACATATTTTGATTAAATGATATATTATCATATATTTGACTTAACATTTTCGGGTTAAATCTGGGTTTGCAACATTTTATATATTGAACACTACTACGTTTTTATTAATAAACTTACATAATAAACTTATAATAAATAAAAATATAATTAATTATTTATATTAAAATAATTAATAAACTTATAAATTTATATTTAAATATTATGAAAAAATATTTTTTATAATATTTTTTAAATATTTGTTGAAGTTCTGCGATTAAGTACATGAAAATTTCGAGAAACATTATTGGTCTTTAAGACTTAGGAACCAGTTATACTACCAAAACAAAATCGCTAAATATATCCTAGTTTTGAAAACAGCTATTATAATATAAATATCATATTCATTTAAAAATATACTTATATAACTTAACTATATATATATTTTGTTTTTTAAAGAGCATTTTCGTAGGACAACAGTGTTTATATTTAAATTGTTTAAAATATTGTGAAATGATATCTTTAACTTTTAGGTAAACAGTTTGCATAAAACTATTTAAAAAAGAAAGGGGCAAAAAACATTTTTTAATCCTGTGTAAATTAGATATTCCCTTTCAGGAGTCCTCCATCAAATGCAATTTTTATGGGACTTGACTAAAAATAATACCAAGTCCATGTCATCAGGATCAGATTAAGCAACGGTATTTTTCTGGAGAAACTATATCCCATCCCAGTCCATAAATTAAAAAAAAAAAAAAAAAAAAAAAAAAAAAAAAAACTTAGATTACAATAACATTCAATACAACAATAAAGTTAAATCAAAGTGAAGATTAATAATATTTCTGCAATAAGATTGTAATTTTTCTCTCACTTTTTGAGATTCTGATTGAATTATATTGGCTCTTATTGATTCTTATTGATTTCTTATTGGCCATAAGAGAATCTTTACCATACCCTACATGTGAATATGATAAAGACAAATTACAGATAAAGAATAAGTTAACAATTATTGGACGGGAAAATACTTTAAAAACAGTTTAAAACAGTTTTAGAAGCATGTTTAATTTGTGATATATTTCCGTGTAAGAGGACATCCTTTCTTTTTGATCCTCCTTTAAAAAAAAAAAAGAGAAATTAGTTATATCTAAATAATAGGAAGCTGAGAGACTGGTGAAGTAAAATCATAATTGCCTTACTTACAAAATTAGCTATTTTAATTAGTACTCATTTTGTAAAAAAAAAAAAAAAAAAATGTATATATATATATATATATATATATATATATATATTATTTTAGGAATTACACATACATCTCATCTCAACCATTCGAAAATTTAATATATTTTTCATGAAAATATATTTGTATGAAAAAAAAAAAAAAAAAAAATACGGTATCGAGATCTTCTAAAATGTTTTGAGTTTATATCATAAACGTTACCTTTAACGGTTTCCATTAAACAATTCAAAAAAGAATTACAAGAAAAATGTATTCTAAATTTGCTATTTTATTTCGAGAAAAAGAACACGAAATTGAATATTAATAGGACCTGGCAAAAACTAATATTATGTTGTCATTAAAATCAGATTAAGCAATGGAAGTTTCCTGGAGAAATTTTGTCCAGTCTTAATCTGTATATTTACAAGGAACCTAGATTACATTGCAGATCAATACGGCAATGAATTAGAAAAAGTGAAAATTAATAAAAAAAATTTACCGCTCTATTCAATTTTTCTGTATTTAAGATTCTCATTTTTTGGATTCTTCTACAAAAGATCTGGTGCGGCACTCACACAACCTTCTCATACCCTGTATTTGAATATTATCAAGACAAATTGAATATTTAAGACAATTTCAAACTTTAAGTTTCCAGGCTCTCAGGAAATATAAATGTATATTCATAAAGTGCTGCATTTGAATATCCTTAAAAAACAGTTAAAAATATAATTTGAAAGAATTTTATCTGACATATATTTCTGCGTGTTGGGGTTACCATCTTTCACAAACTTTATTAAATAAAATGAAATACTGTATAAATTAATGATCTTAAAAACATAACAAGCATCAGCCACTAAAATTAAACTCGCCAAATAAGTTCTAAGTGGGAAAATATTCATTATTATTATTTTTTTTTTGGGAAATTTTCTTTTTAGAAAATATATATATTCATCAAAAATCAATTTCATTTATTTTTCATAAAAACTTATTTGTATGACAATAAAGCTAATATCCCTATTGTTATTATTATTATTTTTTTTTTTTACTTTATTCTTTAATATTTGAATTGCAAATTTACAGAAAACAATTTAAATAAGTATTGGGAAATTTTAATATCGTCTAAATTTGATATTAGCTCGCGAGAGAAATCCATCAAGTTTTACTTTCATGGGACCTGACAGAAGTCAGTGTCATTGAAATCAGATCAAGCATATCAAGAATTCGGAGGAATTTTTATTCAATCTCAATCCGTATATTTAAAAAAACGGATATAGATACCTTACCAATCAATATAGCTCTAAATTAAAAAGAAAAAAATTAGAGGATTCATAACATTTCTGGAGTAAGGATTTAAGTTTTCTGTTTCTTTTTTAAATTCTTGTAAAATTTCTCGATTTCAGAAGAATCTAGTGCGACTCTCGTGCAATTTTTTCATACTCTCCGATTAAATACCATAAAAAGGAACTAGAGATTAAGGAGTATTACAACAAGCATTTATCAAAATTTATTTTAAAAACGAATCAAAACTGAATTAAAAACCATTTTATTTTACATATGTTTCTGTGTGAAGAAGCTAACAACCCCACTAATCATAGTTTAAATAAAAGAAAATAATAGTGTAAAAATTAGTGGTCTTAGTGGGCGACTCTGGTAAAGTAAAATTGCGAAATATGTCTTATGGAATTATCTATCTTAAATTCTTTTATTATTTTTTTATGAAAAAAAAAATATATGAATATATATATATATATATATATATATATATATATATATATATATATATATATATATATATATATATATATATATATATATATATATATATATATATATATGTATATATATATATATACATGCCGATCTACGTTTTTATCTATCTATCTATAGCTATATCTATATCTATATATACATATTCATGAAAACATTTTTGATTGAAAATAATAACCGCTTTGAGAAAGATTCAAAATGTTTTGAACATAAACCATAAACGTTACCCTAAACAGTTTCCATAAAACTACTTAATAAAAATTAGAAGAAGAAAATAATGATTGTTTAAATACGATATTCGCTTCCAAGAAAAATTTACCAAATGCAATCTTCATTTGACCTGACAAAAACTAATACCAAGTCAATATCATTAAAATCAGATTAAGCAACGAAAGTTTTCTGGGGAAATTTTATCCAATCCAATCGGTATATATACCAGGAACATAGATTACCTCACCGATCAATAATGCAATGGAAAAAAATAATTAAATAAAAAATAAAGGTAGCGCGTTGATAACATTTCCAGAATAAACCCTTAATTTTTCTGCTTCTATTTAGTATTCTTGTTAAAATTATTACTTTATATAAAACAGATAAATTATTAATTTTACTATGCAGGTAAAAAAGAAATTTAAAAGCCTTTTTCACATATTTATTAATAATATTCTAAAAATTATAAGTAATTATAAAAAGTAAACAAATATATTTTTTAATAATTATACTGTAAATAGTTATTACACTACATATGATAAACTATTAACTATTTTTTAATCGTATATTATTTATAACTAGTTGGACGTCACTCTCCTAGGTGTTGATGCTATAAATTTAATGTAGAAGAGAGTAGGGATGAAAAAGACATTTTTCATGTTTTTAAAGATAACGTTGGCCATATGAAATTCACAATTTTGTAATATGGCTCATAAGTACAATTCATTAATCAGTTACATATAAACGTACTAAATTTAATAAGACATTATAGTTTTTAACTATTATTGTTTATTTATTTATTTATTTTTTACATGCATGTGCATTGTTTTAATCCCCAACTATGGGGATGAATGGGACAGGAATTGAATTAACAAAGAAAATAAAACAAAATTTAAAGTAAAAAAAATTTTAAAGTTAAATTGGTTTATGTGATTTTATTACACACTATGAATTTACTGAATTTAACATAAACTCATGTATTGATTCAAATTAACATAAAAAAAGCAAAAGTCCTTTGGTTCGCACAGTTCCTAGTTCTCTAGGCTTTGGTGATTTAATATAATAAGACCTAATCTAAAAATAAATAAATAAATACGAAAAAACATTATAATAGAGTACAAATTACCCAGATAAATTTTTGCTTCCGACTGATCGGGAAAATCAGCATTATATTCTGTATTACATTAATAATCACCAGGATTTATTCAATTAGCTTGATTGAAATTGCGATTTTAATCAAATTATTATTATTATTATTAGTTTATTTATTTATTTTATTATTATTATTTTTTTAATTATTGATTAAGTTGCATTGAATATTTTAAATTATAATTTTTTAAACATAATTATTATAAACGTAAATTAGAACAATTAATTTCAATTTTTTTTCTAAGTGCACAAAATAAAGAATCCCGATAATCAATATGGCTAATTTACGTTTTAATATAATTCTTGGGTAAATTTTTTAATTAGTATATAGTGGGGAGTGTCCCATTCATCCCCAATGAAACTTTACCATTCATCCGAACCGTCACATGATGATATAATACACTAAATAGCTTAATGAACAATTGTCAATATTCTTCTTGAATATCATAAACACAATAAAATATTATGCCTTTTCACCATATAAGAGTTATATTAACTTTAAGCAAATAGTTAATGCCCTAACTATTACCTAATTGAATCAGCAAAAACTTACTTTGGCAGCTGAAAAAGACACTTTAATTTTTTTCTGCCCTTCTATGGATACCTCAATTCTGAAACTACACTTGATGAATAATCTCAGTGCTGCCATACATACGAAAAAACGTCAAGTTTCTGGTGCTTGCAAAACACAAAAATCCTGCTATTGTCCCATTCATCCTGCGACCCATTCAACCCCAGTCTTCCCTATTTAAAAATATATCAGTGAAGTCTTGTTTAGTTTTCATGTCAGTGTATTTAATTCAACTCTGGATTACGTAATATATATATATATATATATATATATATAAAAGATTATTTATGATAACTTTTAATGATTTTAATAATATCCCAATAATATAACACATTAATACCTTAATTAAATTATATTACAACAAAATTTTATAAAAAAAAAAAATTTTGAGGTTTCTGCCAGTTTAACGGAAATGCCCGAACTAAGAAAAAAAGAAAAAGAAAAGGGTGTAAAAAATATTGTAGATTATTTGAACGTGAAATTTAATATAATAGAAGTATTTAGAATGAATAATAATAATAATAATAAAATCAATACTTGTGTATGTTTACGAAGCACACGATCGATAACGTGTAGTACAAGCTGTCACCGAATGGCTGACATAGCTATATATTAATAGGCAAGCAGAAGATTTGTGGTACACTTTTAAAATATTAATTATGTGAGTAGAGTGTTGAAAATGGTATCATTCGAAAGATATGGTTAGTCTGATGTACAAAATTCAAAAATTATTTTCTTACGATGTCAAGAAGGTATTTAAAATACCTTTACTTTGCATAAAAGTAAAAGTATTTTCCCCCATTTTTCCCTTTTATACACGCATTCTTTCACATTAAAAAAATACCTAAAAGTAGAAAGTTGTTAAATCTGGCAATTTCTTAAAACTCAAATAAAACCATATACACAGTAATTTGTATAATGTAGCTTCACTATATTCGCGGCTACAGATTTTTTATTCTAAAAGAAAACAGCTATCTAAATGACAGAAATTTGAGGGCATGAGTGGTAGATCAAAAGTTTGTACTGTTGAAAATAAACGATAGTTAAAAAAATGATTTTATTTATGCGAGATCTATTTTTCTTTTAATTATTAATATTTAATTAATTTGAAGACATTGTTTCAAGCAAAAACATAATGCAATCCAATTAACTGAAATTGACTACTTTTTTTTCTTAATGAATTTATTACTATACGCAAGCATTGTCCTGACGTGACTGACCGTCCGTGTGTCCAAGCAAAAATTTACTGTATTAATCGTTAATTAGATTGGTTTAATTTTAAACATTAAGAAAAAATTATCTCCCGATTTTAATCCCTACATTTGGAATAGTTTTATATAAGTAAATGTTTGCGTGTGTTAGACTGTGCTAAAATTTTAAGAATTTGACAGAAAAAATCTAATTTATATTTAAATGCTCCAGATAAATAAAATGTCAAACTAAATAAAATGTCAAATAAAATGTCAAAAATAAAATGTCATTTTCGATTATAAACATAAACATTTTTGTTCAAAAGAATGAGATTCATTTCAAAGGAACAGATTTGATATCTGTCGTCCTTGGCGGAAAAAAAAAATAGTAATAATAATAAAAGATCACTAATGCTGATAAAAAGGTAATGCGTATAATAATAAATTAAGAACTATTTACAATTAAGTTGCTATAAATCGTTATTAATAACTGTTTAGATTGAGTGGCAATTAGCGTCGGTCTTTGATACCTACTTGTTGATGGTCTGGAGAAATGTAATCGCATTTTTTTCTTATGCGTAAGGGATAGTAGTTTTAATTATTATTATAGTTATTAGAGAAAAAAAAACGAATTTCTATAAATGATTTTTGTATGTTAAATAACCGAGGTAATCATGTTGATTAATTGTATTAATAATTGTATGAGATTTAATAAAAACTTTCAGTTATACAGTTTGAAGAATCTGGGTTAAATAAATATCAATCGTACATTTTTTTTTTTTTTTTTTTTTTTTTTTTTTTAAGGAAAATGTTAAAAAATGAAATTTGGTAATCGTAAGTTAATAGTAACTTTGAACTACTTATAAGTAATCTATAAGTATCTATACTTATATTGTTTTTGCAATCTAGTGACAGTATTGAGAAGATTAAATTGCAACATCATTTTTTTCTTAACAGCGAAAAATAGAAGAACTAAGTAATATATGTTTTTATATTTTTTATTAGTAACGAGAAAAATTGTTAAACTTTCATTTAGAAGTAATGTTTGGATGCTAGAATAAAGCTATTCATTTTCAGAAAAGCAATTCTTCACTGACTGATAAATGAAATTTCTCCTGTCGTGTAAACAGATAACCTTTGATTAGTGTAGGCTAGTATCTCTGTAATCGACATCTTCTTGTACAAGTTTCACACTAACTTTGCTGAAGGAAAAAAAAAAAAAATCTGCTGTTTGTGAAAATTAATGACTTTCATTAAAATGATTTTCTTTTCTTTTATTGGACATTTACATTCTAAGTTTACTAGTGCTTTATCATGAGTAAAACTAAATATAAAAGAGATTCTTTGATTAAAAATATATATTTAAGCGAAGTTCAGTCTGTGTTTTATTGTGGATCGTTATTTAAGTTTATTCGATTATTACGGTCAAACAGTAATATATATATATATATATATATGTGGAACTTTTATTGTTGGAAAAAAATAAGAAGGATTGTTTATTATTATTATTATTATTATTGTTATTATTAGGACCTTGAATACGTTATCGCTAATTCCTAGCAGATGGCATTACCACCACTACGTGCGAGTAATTTCAGATGGTAACTTATCTGCAAGTAAGTTCTGTCATTAAGCTTGATTTTCAGTGTACGTTAGTTCGACACAGTATAAATGGCTTTTTTTTTTCTCTCT
Source organism: Salticus scenicus (assembly GCA_963930645.1). Taxonomy (NCBI): domain Eukaryota; kingdom Metazoa; phylum Arthropoda; class Arachnida; order Araneae; family Salticidae; genus Salticus; species Salticus scenicus. The sequence continues at coordinate 152,265,829 of OZ005659.1, forward strand.
CTCTCTCTCTCTCTCTCTCTCTCTCTTAGTTCCAAAAATGTCGAGTTTTGTGCAAGTAAAGAGTTGGCGGGGAATTTTATTTCACTATTTGACAGTGGCGGATCCAGAACTTGACTTTGGGTGGGGGGGGGGCTAAGATTTAAAGTGTTATTCTAGACCTTATAATAAAAAATTTACAATTGCGATATTCAATTGTAAATGTCAGTGTTTTTTTTTTTTTTTGGGGGGGGGGCTTCAGCCCCCTAGCCCCCCCCCCCTTAAATCCGCAGCTGCTATTTGATTCAAAAGAAATCTGCAGATGATGCATACAGAATTTTTGTTGAGACTTATGGTGATTATGCTCTGTTAGCAACGACATGCAGAGACTACATTACACGCTTCATAAATAATGATTTTGATATTGGAGTAATATACTGATTGCCGCACTGAAAAACTTAGAAGACGAATAATTGGAGGAATTACTTAATGAAGACCCATGCTAGATGTTACCTGAACGGGAGAAAATAACTGCAAGAAGATTACACAATTTCGAAATGTCTGAAAGCATTAGGGATGATCCAGAAGCAAGGGCAATGGGTGCCGCAAGAACGAAAACAAATAAAATTAAATAATAATTTAAAAAAAAAAAAGTGAGAATTTATTCAAAGTCTTAATATCAGTAACGTTATAAGAATTTCAGAAAAAAAAATGACTAAGGTCCAGAGCAGATTTTATTTATACAGCAAAAATATTTTTATTTGCTGTAAAAGGTTAAATTGAAAGTAAAAAAATAAAATAAAATAAAATAAAAAAGTAGCAATTGCTTTTAACATACAAATAACTTTGTTTATATAGTATCATTAAATATTATTTTAAATTTGCTGTATATTCTACAGTATATGTTTTTGTTGTTCATTTTAGATTTCATTTATGAACCTTGTAATAAGATATCACATTGATATTTTTTTAATCTTTTATTATTATTATTATTATTATTATTATTATTATTATCATTAAAAATTAAATATTTATAATAAAAAATATTTCTTTCACTTTATCTCAAAATAAGAATTTTGATTAACAAAAAGCTGTTACAAACGACCTAACCTATCTCAATAGTATTTGTAATGCGTTCTAACATTGATAATCATTTTAAGAAAACTTGCCAAAGGCAGGTTCATGAATCTGAGGAAAAGGGATACTCAGCCAATGTCATTAAAATAAGATTAAGGAAAGAAAATTCTTTAACGATTTTTTTCAATCTCAATCAGTGTATGTACAAGAATCTTAGATTATTCAACCAATCAATAAAAAGAACTGATATCAAAGGAATGGAATTATAGAAAACGTCAGTTCAATAGATCTTTTTACTCCATAAATAACATGTTTTTTTTTTTTTTTTTTTTTTTAATTGCTATTTCATTAAAACAATTATTGTCAAGTATAATATGCTAAAAATATACTTATTTAATATAATATATATATAAATATGTATATTTACATATGATATATATTTTTATATTTTATGTTCTAACTAGAGGTTTTTTTTTTTTTTTTTCCACATTGCTGGACACAATATTTAAATGAAATAACAAAATTCCATATCACATAATAATACAAAAATTTAAAGAAAAAAAAAAACTACAGTGATGTGGCCACCACAAAACTTTCTTCTATATAATTTTACACAAATCCATGCAGTACGAATTATTTAGTAAATTATTATTTATGAAAATTATTTCCCATGATAAATGCAGTCGATTTTTATCTGAATGAATTACAAGACCAAATGGTGAAAGAATGTCAGTTTGTGTGAACATCAAAAGAAATATTTTTTTTTTCTATTTGTTATAAAACGAAAAGAAAAATCGATAACTTTATTTTAAATTATCACAGATCTATTTTTCATCTATTCGTATTAAAGATATTGACTAGATCTTTCGAAATATATTCATACTGAAAATTTACACCCTCCCCCTTACTCCCCCACCCCCCACCCACACATCCAAAAAAATGAAAATCCACCGATAACTAGAGTTCAAAAATTTGCACGAATCCAATACTCTCTCTCACTCTATATATATACAGGGTGATTATAATTAAAGTTACGATTCTACACTGAGAAAAAAAAATTTACCGCCTTCGACTAGAATGAATAAGTGGCCATTCTCTAAATCCCTCAACTAGAAATATAAATGTCCGAGCTATGCGCGTAAGGCACGCCAATAAACTGAACCCTAACAGCACAAAATGTTCCAGAAACGTAACAATCATATAACATTGAAACATTTTAAATATTTCAGGAACGTTTAAAAACTTTCAGATTGCTTTCCGATTAGTTTCAAAAACGTAGAAATGTCCGCGATCGTAACAAAAAATCAGATACGTAACATAAACGTTACAATCACTTAACAGATAGAAAAGGAAAAAGAGCGAATGTTTCAGAAAGGTATCAGAGAACATACTTAAATGTGTTACGTTTTTGAAAGATTGCAAGCTTTTTGCAACGTAACTGAAATATTCTGTGCTGTATGGGAATAGACGAAAGTATCGAGAATTTCTAGTGTACACATTTCGAGATGGCGAAACAATATTCTGAATACTTTAAATATTCTGAATCATTTGTATTGCGAGAAATTGTCGCTTTATTTTCTAGAATTTGGTAATAAACCTAGATTATAGTTGCTGAAACCCGCCTCTTGTAGTCTCATTTATTTTCAGAGATTTTTAAATAAATTTGCCCTCAAGAATATAGGCAAACGCTCTAGAATTCTAATAAAGGCTTCTAAAACTCGCTTTCGAAGGGGGCTAGAATTTAAAAGGAAGAACTATTGAACTTGAACTATTTTTTCTTGATCCACAAATTAGATTCTAGATGTCAGTTGTAGAGTTTTTTCTCAGTGTAAAACACTGTAATTTTAAAACTACCCGTCAGAGCGATTTGATATTTTACCAGAGCAATCGTGAGGCAATGAAATTTTGTTTGGAAAAAAAAAAAAAAAGTTCCTAAATATGCCGTTAATTATCCTTAAATTACTTGTTTCATGAAGCTCTTCTTCTCCTTTCACAATGACTGCTTCAGTAAACACGTATCCTTACCTTTTTGCTAAAACAATGGTAGTAAATCCTTGACGTCTATTGTTTCCTGCTATTCCATTGTGTTGCTAACAACATTCCTCTGTTTAATGTGTCCATTTAGGCGTTTCCCCTCGCATTACCTTAACAGCGTCATCTATAGGATAATGTTGCAACTACTTTTTTTCTTTTGCCAGACAAAATTCGATTGCCTCGCGATTGCTCTGGTAAAATATCAAATCGCTCTGACAGGTACTTTAAAATTATAGCATTTTGAAAGCGTAACTTTAATTATAATCACCCTATATACAGAAGAAATTAAAAAAGAAAAAGAAATCAATCTTGATATTAGTAAAAATCTCGATATTGGCTTAAGCTGACTTTCCTAGCTCTATACTGAAATTTTATATTTTACACTTTTTATTTCAGTTTAAATCCTATTAAATTGTTGGTTTCTTAGTATATTACTATTTGTTTCCATTATATACAATATGTCAATGTATCAGCTGAAATGTCCCGCATATATTCTGCATTTGTTCTTATTTATTTATGAAAGTCAATATCTGAGTTTCTAGAATGCAATTATATCAAATTTTATATTCGAAATTCCATTCTGCAAAACTTTAGAAATAGAGGACAGAAAAAAAAAAGAAAAAAAAGAAAAATGGCGTAAATAACATTGATTTTCTAAACCCTAACTGTTTTTTAAAATTGCTGAATTTTAAATGTCTCGCTCCTATTTCATTCAAAAAATTTTTAGAGCTTTAATAAGTTTCGAAATAATTCACTGTTCCTGCAAATCAAGTACGTTGCCTTTTCTTGCTTATTGCATCTTTGTACTTGGTATATCTTAGTGCATATGCTAAAAAAGAACGATACGAAGAAGATTAGCTCCTAGCTCAGTTGTAATAGATAATGTAAAATATGTAAAATTAATTTATAATTAGATTATAATTGAATATTAAATATATTTTTAAAAATTATAAGTAAACGTGGTTGTTACATATTTTAATTAATTTTAAAATGACGCAATTTCAACTACTTTGCTACGTTACTATCTGATTCGGATAGATATAATTAAAAAAAAAAAAATCTTTCAAAGGATCTTTTTTTTCCTCTGCGTAAACAGCTGTCATCAAATGTCATCAAATGTCATATACTCATTTAAAGTACAGGGATGGAACACGGGCGCAGAATTCATACCACTATCAATGTAAGAAAATTTTCTACCTCTTAAATCAACGGTATTATTGGTAGAAATAATTCTTAAACAGATTCCGGTATGAATTCTGCGCCCGTGTTCCATCCCTGAAAGTATCAAATTTCATTTATTTTTTAAATAATCAACGTTCGCATCACTTAGCATATTGCATACTTGCCAATCATCTCATTATGAAACGTAAAATCCTTAGGTCCCGCCTTCTTTTTCACACCGGTCACATTTTAGAGTATTTCTATTCTTATTTAATCATAACAACATTTGGAGAGAATTACTCTAAAAATAAAGTGGTGTAGAAAAGGGGGCGTTTTTTAAGAGGCGTTAACAATTTTACGCTTATTAATAAGCTGGTTGACAAGTATGAAATTATATTAGCAGTTTGAGGGAAAGAAATCTCAAGTGAAACGTACTGGTATCGAAAAAAGAGAACTGATATTTCCATATTAGAACAAGAATTATTTGGAAAATATACTAAATCACGTGACTGCAAAAAATAATAGTAATTTTATTTTATGATAGGAAATATGCGAAAATCCGATTCAATACGGAGTAAGTGAATAATATGATATTTGAAAATCGATTTGTTTCTGTTTAAGATTGTAATTTTTAAAGTCAAGGAACTACTTTTGTGTTAAGGCCGATAGAATTATTCGTGAAAATATTTAAAAGTCTGTGTTCATTGAAGTCTGTGGTATTCAAATGTACGTGAAAATTACTTTGTTCTTTTAGAGATGATTGCAAATTTATAAAACCCCCGTCTTAGCACACCCTTACACTGTATGCTGTATGATCTGACTGAGTTTCGATCAAGTGGCTCCAAACATTTTTTCTGTATGATGATGGATAAGTCAGTGAGTCAGTGGAAGTACTCTTATATACATATAGATGTAATAATTCAATATTATTTAAGAATAACATATGTTCAAAAATATAGTGAGAGTAAAATGTTTTTTAAGTGAAAAGTACAATTGAAAATTAAGGACAAACAGCGACCATGAGAATTATACGCATGCGAAGCCTCTTTCTAGTCTGGTTGCCTTTTTTACTTTCGGAACACTATAGTGAGGAGAGTATTGTAATCATGTCAAAAATCCAAATTTGAGATTTCGATATTTCTATACGTTTTGAGGTCCCCTGAGTCAGTTTCCACTATTTTTACGATGATATATGTATATGTGTGTGTATGTATGTGTCTGTGTCTGTGAGTGAACACGCTAGCGTTTAAACGCTTTGTTCGAATAAGCTGAAAGTTGGTACGTATATTTTAAGTCACCATAGTACGAACCCTATAGATTTTGGTGAATCTAGCACTTATAGTTTTTTTTACAGGGACACTAGGAAAAATTCATTATCATTATGGCCTATGTGGCCAAATTCTTAAAAGTGCGATATCGTCTAAAAGCTTTATTAATATGAGCAAAAAATTTATACACATGTCACAGTTTCATGAACTGTATAGATTTTGGTGAATATAGCACTTGCAGTTTTTTTACACGGACACAAAGAAAAATTCTTTATCATTATGGCCTATGGGACCATATTTTTAAAAGTGCGATAGCATCTAAACATCTTATTCAATTGAGCTAAAAAATTATATGAATATCATAAATTACAGTTGCACTAACCATAAGAATTTTGGTGAGTCTAGCATTTATAGGTTTTTACAGGGACACAACGAAAAATTCTTTATCATTATGGCCTATGGGACCAAATTTTGAAAAATGCGATAGCATCTAAACGCCTTATTCAATTGAGCTGAAAATTTATATGAATATTATAAATCACTGTTGCAGTAACTATAAGCAATTTGGTGAATCTAGTATTTATAGGTTTTTACAGGGACACAAAGAAAAATTCTTTATCATCATGACCTATGGGCTCAAAGTTCAGTAGCGTTAAATAAAACATCGTGTAATATATGGAGAAAAATACTCAAACACTCTATTATGTTTTTTTCTCTTTGTTTGTTTAATGCTTCTCTTTATTTACTTTATCTACAAAACTATTAATTACTGAATGTTCGGAAAGTCGAGTGGAGTCACTCCAATTTTTTTTTTTTTTTTTTTTTTTTTTTTTTTTAATAAGTCCACTTCATTTGTCTTTGAGAATCTTCGTATGACTTTTATTATTCCTGAATTTATTGAACTCTTGGTCCATCAATTTCACAATCATACAAGTATGTTTTTTTTCTGATGACAATAAATTGATTTATGCAATCCGTGATTTCTGTTTTATTTCTTTTGGTTTCTTTTACTACTTGATATTCAAAAATCAATTTATACTTTTCAGTTATATAAAGAAAAATGTGACCAGTCATTTCCATGAGAAATACAGTTTTATTTGGTAAATACAATAACTGGTATTATTTTGTCTAAAAAAAATTGTGATGAATTTGTAGAAGCAGAAAACCTTATTTTTAATGCATAACAAACTAAAACCCGAATAAACTACTACGTCAGAAACGCCAAAGAAAAATATTTGAGATGCATACAGCTGTTTCGGTAGCCTTAAGCGTACAGTCTTCAGAGGAAAAAGAATTCTGAATCTGGAGAAGTGCTCGTATATATAGGGGAGGGACCGAATTAATTCAACTAATAGGATTACGGGAAAGGTGGGGAGTGTGACCAATAGGAAATTAGGAATGTTAGCTGTGTAAACAGTAGAAAAATTAAGAAACTGGGGACTGAATGTAAAATTTCCAACAATCAGACTTATATTAGACAAATATCAGTATTGTATTACTCTATTTTCCTAAATCCAGTCAAACCATAGCTAAAATTCTCAAACAATGTGATTTTAAAATAATATTTTCGCCTTCCAATAAACTCATCTTTTCTCAGTTAAAAGATCCCATTCCTAAGCATAATTCTTGGGGCATTTATAGCATCTCCTGCCAGTGTGGTTTATCATATATTGGCCAAACTAAACGCAGTCTTAAATTTCGTCTAAAAGAACATATGAATTACGTCCGCAAACAAGAAATCAATAAATCGGCTATTTCTAAACATTGCTGGGAGGAAAATCATAATTTTAAATTTAATTCAGCTAAAATAATTTGCAGACCTAAATCCATTCATGAACTCGATTTATTTGAAGCCTTTCATATTTATAAAAATTTTAAAAACCTTGAAAATCGTGATTTCGCTGTTCCCTATTTGTCTGATTGTTGGAAATTTTACATTCAGTCCACATTTTCTTAATTTCTCTACTGTTTACACCGCTAACATTCCTAATTTTCTATTGGCCACACTCCCAACCTTTCCCTTAATCCTATTGGTTGAACTAAATTCGGTCCCTCTCCTATATATACGAGCACTTCTCCAGATTCAGAATTCTTTTTGCACAAAAGACGGTACGCTTAAGGCTACCGAAACAGCTGTATGCATCTCAAATATTTTTCTTTGGCGTTTCTGACGTAGTAGTTTACTCGGGTTTTATTATTCCAACGCCAAGTCTCCTGTTATTATTAGTAAAACATACTAATTGTGAAAATCATTATAAGAAATCAATCTTATAAGAAATTACTTTCGGGTTGAGTAAAGGAAGTTTGTGGAAAAATTATACGAAAGAAAACAAAATTAGGAATGCTGTCAATTACACGAGATGGACATTTTTTTTTTCTTTTTTTACGAAAATGATTTTTTTAATAATAATATTGAAAAAAAAATACCTTGTGTTTTGTACAATCTTATCTAGTGTAATTTGAGCAAAATGCGTTAGAACGGAAAGCGATAAATTACAAGTCTTAAAATCTGCAAGGCATTTTAGTTGCGTGAGTTAAGGCCAATTCTTTGCGTAAAGACTTTAGGTTGCTTAGTTGGTTGGGGTTTACGTCGAACTAGTGCTGCGCAGATGGGCAATTGACGACGGTCTGGGACACACCCCTAGAGGTGGTCCGGAGACATACCATCACAGTTTTGATCCTCCACACTAAGACTTTAGGAGTGAATAAGAATGTCCTCTGCTAATTTCTTTCTAAAATGTTCTACACTTTATTTACTGGAACTTCAGAAAGAACCCTGCAAAGTATTTGAGATATATGTATATATATATGATAAATCAAAGATTCTATATATGCTTGTTGCGAGTTCTCCAAAGGAAACTATTCTTTTATTCGTTAATGTTTTTTTATGGTTGAATGTTACAAAGATTAAAAAAACATAAAATAAAATAAAATAATAAATGCATTTTCCATATTTGTAGAATAAATTAAATAACGCAACATTTAATCAATTATTTATTAAGATTTTTTAACCCTTAGACAGGCAAGGTATTTACTCTAATTTATTAATTAAATTTACTAGAATTTCTCAACAGTGAAAAAGATAAGAAATAATGAATTTTCCCACTAAGTTACAAATATGAATATTTCTTGAAATTTTTCGGGATGAGTTTTTTCAGATGAGAATTTGCATTTGCATCCAAAGGGCGAGGAAACTGTGCGCTAAAGGTTAATAATCATAGTATTAGTCTGACGACATTGTATGTAAAAAAAAAAAATAATAATGAAAAGGTTTTAACAAATTCCCGTTTTATTAAGTATAAAAGAATGATTTTATTAATTGGACTGATTCATATCATATCTGGTACAATTATAGTGAATTAACAAATGCAAATATTTTTAAATATATATATATGTATATTGTTTTTCGTGCAGATTTTATTTTTCATTAAATAAGACGGCATTTATTATTAAAATTATTTTCAATAAAATTTCTCTTGAGATCAAGAAAATTTAAATCTCTTGACAATTTCCGGATACGTACGAAATATTTTTGCTACGACAGGAATATTTCAGGTGGTCTTAAAAAGAGACGTTTAAAAAAATATGAATGGTTCCCGAATAACTTTTTCCGTAGATTTTAATTTTGATGACGCATTATTGCTCACTGTACTCCTATTTTTATTATGTTTAAAAAAAAAAAAAAAAAAAAAAAATGCATGTGATATTTGAATATGGAAATAACTACACATGAACGCATGTAAAATAACTTTTTATTATTTTATAATTCATATACTATTATAAATCATAATTTAATTAATATATTAGGTCATTGAAAAAGTTCGTGCGGACGTGGATCATTTTATTGCCTCCAAAGACGAGAGCTCCTATCGCCGTGATATACATTTGTTACCCGAAAAATGGGCAAAGGTTGTAAAAAGTAATGGAGAGTATTTTAATTAAAAATTGTTATTTGATTTGATGTATTTTTATGAAATGAAGCCATAAAAAACCGCACGAACTTTTTGCAATGACCTAATATATATATATGTGAATATGAAAAACAATTTCCATTTACATTCACTATAAGTATTTGAAATCACAGTGGATCCGACTATGGTAAACTATCAAGCGTTATTAATGTCTTTTTATGGTTTTAAGTTGCAAAAATGTATTTTTGGGCGGTATATTTCAAGCAGTTAATATGGAACACTTATGTAGAGAAATGCAAAGTTTCCATTATCTTAAAGGGTAGTATGGAATGCGACAAAACTTTTACTGAGATAATTATAAATAATTGCACTATGAACATTTTGTTTTTTAAATTATTATGGAAAATAAACAGTATTTAAAGTATTATCAACACTGAACTCTTACAAATATCGCAAATAAAAGAGAATATTTGGTATTTCATTATACGCAAATCACCATCATGGTCAATAAATCAATCTAGACTACCAGTTGGTAGAAATAAATTCACAAAAATCAGATTAATATTTATATCAACACCTACATAAAATGACACCAGGTATTCACTGATTTTACTGGTTCGCAAATAGCAGATTTCGTAATAATTACCCCACAAAAATAAATAAATAAATAAAACAAAATAAAGTCCGAGCCTGGATAAACCAAAGTTGTTGCTTAACACAAAAACTATTCCTTATATTGAGATAAGGTGAGCTACTGTTCACAGTTGAGCCTCAATTAAGTAGTTTGACGCGATTCGATAGTATGGAGTATCGCACAGGTAAGAACAGCGGTATTTTATTTCACTCATTATTCCAGATATTCCAACCGTTACTCCGTCACTTTTTTTTTTAACCATTTAACGGTAAACGGAATACATTCTTTACATAGAATATGGCTCATCTGTAAAAATATAAACAAAATATATGTAAATATAAATTTATAAGTGTCTTTTGCATACGATGACTATCGAAACAACAAAAGAATCATAAATAAATAAATACCGTATATAATTTTTTTTTCAAATCATGTACAAAACTTATAATTTAATTAAAAGATGTATGTAATTCTACTTAAATTTTTGAATTATTGAAATTCAAAATAAATAAGTTCTTTATAGAGACTGTTGGAGTATCGTACAGGTAAGAACAGCGGTATTTCATTTCAATGAATATTCCAAATACTCCATTGTTACTCTATTATATATATATGTGTGTGTGTGTAAATAGTAATAAAACATACTTTCAGCATATCACACTATTTAAAATCTTTATATCCCAAAAAATCTTTACATTCCGACGTTTCGGTTGATATTCAATTTTTAACCATCTTAGGGGAAATGATGTACATAAACTATAAAACAATTTAAGCCATTCTTGGATATTACAAATACAATTTACAAAGAAATTAATACCTTATTACATAAATTATATAAAAACCACTCTGTACACTTCTTAAAATGAGTTAAAAACATCTAAATAAGTCATAATCATGCACATTACAAGAAAAACAAAGTTAATCAATAAAACGGAGTCAAAATATTACTGCAGGGTTGCCAGAATAAACAATAACTGGGTTAACTTAAATTATTTTAAGTGTAAGAAACGAAGCCAAATTGGGGGGGGGGGGGGGGGGTTAATGAATAATGTATTATTAAATTTTTCGCATTTCCTTTTTATAATTTCAAAAGATTCATAAAGTCGAGTTTGATTTATGAATCTTTTGAAATTATAAAAAGGAAATCCGAAATTTGTAATGATACATTATCCATTAACCTCCCCCCCCACAATTTGGCTTCGTTTCTTAAACTTAAATTAATTTAAGGTAACCCTGATATTAATTGTTCTGGCAACCCTGCAGTGTAATACTTTGATTCCGTTTTATTGATGAGCTTTGTTTTTCTTGTAATGTGCATGATTATGATTTTTTTAGATGTTTTTAACTCATTTTAAGATGCATATAGAGTGTTTTTTATATAATTTATGTAATCTCGTATCAATTTCTTTGTGAATTGTATTTATAATTTCTAAGAATGGCTTAATTTGTTGTATAGTTTATGTACATCATTTTCCTGAAGATGTTTAAAAATTGAATATTAACCGAAACGTCGGAATGTAAAGATTTTTGGGATATAAAGATATTTTAAATAGTGTGATATGCTGAAAGTATGTTTTATTACTATTTTTATAATTATTGACAGAATATATAACTGGAATGTATTTCTTTCTTTATATATAGAGATTTTTTTAACTGATTGGCAAACTAAACACATTCTTTACACAGAATAGGACTCATCTGTAAAAATATAAACGAAATATCTGTATATATATATATATATATATATACATAAGTGTGTTTTGCATGCAATGAATATCGGAACAACAAAGCAGTCATCAACATATATAAAAAAGTTTTTTATTATTTTTCAAACCATATACAAAAATTATAATTTAATTAAAAAATATATGTAATTATTTTTAAATTCTTGAATTATTTAAATTCAAACTAAATACGTTCTTTTTAGAGACTATAACTTATCAGCAGATATATAAACAGCGTTTTCTTTAAATATTAACAAAAATATTAAAAGTTTTCCCAGAAAATAATTACTATAACTGAAGTTTAAATTACCAACAGAAGCGAAGCAGTAAACCTTAAAATAATTTATCATTCCATTGCGTGTATCAGCGTATGGGAAAGAATTCATGAAATTTCATTTATTAATTTATTTCGTGCATTCAGAACAGCGTTGAGATGAAACGCAAATTTCTCATTTTGCAAAAATATGTTCCATTTATTTTTGTAAATCTCTGAGATATAAAGAAATTTGTGCTAATTGATTATACATGATGAAGAGAATGAAAATAAAGCTAAAAAAAAAAAAAAAAAAACAATTTTGACGTTAAAAAAATGTTTTAAAGAAATAAATTATCATTACATATACCATTCTTATGTTTGTTTTATATATAGATAAATTTGCTTTGTCTAAAATTTACTGCATTAAAATTTAAATCAGCAAATTAAAAATTACATTACTTTACTTTTAGATTTAAATACGCAGAATTATATGGAAAAATAAGCTCATTATTTGTATAAGCTTCATTTTAATTATGTGGAGTTTAAAATTTAATAGGTACGTAAGTAAACAATGAAAAAAATAACTTATAATTCTTTCAAGCGAATTTTAACTAACAAAACATTGTTATAGAATAATAAAAATCGATTGTTATTTAAATTTTACTTCTGGGAAAATTGTTTATTTATTTATTTTTAAAATATTTGTATTTAATGAAATAATGGTATTTATTTAACAAGAAAAATTCCTAAAAAAGATATAGAATTATTATTTATCTAAAAACAACTCATTTTATTTATATTACTTACAAACTTTGAATAAACACCATAAAATGCAATAAACTCGCAACAATTGTTTCGGGTCGAAAAACACACGACCCTTCATCAGGCGAATAAAGTAAGCACGAGTGCTGCAGTCAAAGCGGCTGCAGCACTCGCCTAGCTGCAGCACTCTGCTTACTGCAGCACTCTGCTTGACTGCAGCACTCTGCTTACTTTATTCGCCTGATGAAGGGTCGTGTTTTTCGACCGGAAACAATTGATGCGAGTTTATTGCATTTTATGGTGTTTATTCAAAGTTTGTAAGTAATATTTTTTACAACGCCAGTTTTGTGGTGCTTTTAATTAAATTCATTTTTTTATATTTACAGTAATTAAACGAATTAAACGAATTAATATTTTATCGATGGTTTAGAAGAATTCTATTAAAAAATTGTTTTAAATAGTTTGTTTTCATTTATTCCTAGAATATTACAGAAATAAACAGAAAAAATGAAAAATATATATATAAAAAAAAAAAAAAAATAAATAAATAAATAAAATGTCGTATTAAAGCTACATGAATAATAAATGACATTTTCAAGAATAATTTTGCAATAAAATTCACAATCCACATTTCTATTTAAATTCTGTGTCGTTTAATTATTCATTAGATGCATTTTAGAGACGTTTGAGTCCTCAGAGCTTAAGAATTCCAATAGAAATGTTTAGGTCAGTATTATTGACATGAAGGTCTATGTAGATGTCAATGCTGCATTACTTAGGGTATTAGATTGAGTAAATAGCAGATCTTTAAAGTAATTTCTAGAAGTTGTGTTGTCAAAGAAGAATTTATAAAAATTTTAGAACACATTAAGTTAATGCTTCTGTAAAATACTGAAAAAAAAAAAAAAAAAAACATTAAATTTTAATAAGTAATGCTTCTAATGTTTATACAAATAATAAGATGTTCAGAAAAAACATTATGCGACGTAATTGTTTTGTTTTATTTAAACTGTTGGTAACATATTATAGATGTGAGTAATAAATTGATAATTATTTAGTTATTTAGTGCAGAAACAATTAACTCTTATATCATAGTTAACTAATGATACTTTAATATTCACTTTATCCAAATTTATGCGTTTCAATAAGTACCAAAAAAAAAAAAAAAAATCATACAGTAAACTTTCGATTATACGCGATCTCCTATTTCCTTAATCGTAGTCTTAGTTTTCTTTCTTTCTTTTTTTTTTTTTTTCCATGACTCTTTGAGAAATGAAACACTTATGTTTTTTTTTTTTTTTTTTTTTTTTTTTTTGTTACTACTATTTTTATACAGTATTTTTTATACTGTTTAATCACGGAATAATACTTTAAAAATACAATAAAGGTTTCTATAAGAAAAATATTTGGTGGCAAAAGAGGAAATATTTTTTCATCTTTGAAAGTGTCCTGAAAAAGTGGCGGAGACTACGATCCCTGTTGTACACTTTAGAATAATATTTATTATTGACAATTATTAAAAATAAATAAAGAAACAAATTTGTTGAAGAGCATCTTCAGTACAATTAAATATAATCTTTTTACAAAATTATGAAGTAGTTTTTGCATTTTTCCAAATGTTTTAATTTTTATCAGTTCGAAATATGTTTAGATGAAACAACAAATTAAAAAAATGAAAAAATATATTTAAAAAAAAAAATGTCTTATTAAAGCTACATGAATAATAAATGACATTTTCAAGAATAATTTTGCAATAAAATTCACAATCCCCATTTCTATTTAAATTCTGTATCGTTTAATTATTCATTAGATGCATTTTAGAGACGTTTGAGTCCTCAGAGCTTAAGAATTCCAATAGAAATGTTTAGGTCAGTATTATTGACATGAAGGTCTATGTAGATGTCAATGCTGCATTACTTAGGGTATTAGATTGAGTAAATAGCAGATGTTTAAAGTATTTTCTAGAAGTTGTGTTGTCAAAGAAGAATTTATAAAAATTTTAGAACACATTAAGTTAATGCTTCTATAAAATACTGAAGAAAAAAACAAAAAAACATTAAATATTAATAAGTAATGCTTCTAATGTTTATACAAATAATAAGATGTTCAGGAAAAACATTATGCGACGTAATTGTTTTGTTTTATTAAAACTGTTGGTAACATATTATAGATGTGAGTAATAAATTGATAATTATTTAGTTATTTAGTGCAGAAACAATTAACTCTTATATCATAGTTAACTAATGATACTTTAATATTCACTTTATCCAAATTTATGCGTTTCAATAAATAAAAGAAAAAAAAATCATACAGTAAACTTTCGATTATCCGCAATCTCCTATTTCCTTAATCGTAGTCTCAGTTTTCTTTCTTTCTTTCATTTTTTTTTTTTTTTTTTCCATGACACTTTGAGAAATGAAACAATTATGCTTTTTTTTTTCTTGTTACCACTATTTTATACAGTAATTTTTATACTGTTTAATCACGGAATAATACTTTAAAAATACAATAAAGGTTTCTCTAAGAAAAATTTGGTGGCAAAAGAGGAAATATTTTTTCATCTTTGAAAGTGTCCTGAAAAAGAGGCGGAGACTACGATCCCTGTTGTACACTTTAGAATAATATTTATTATTGACAATTATTAAAAATAAATAAAGAAACAAATTTATTGAAGAGCATCTTCAGTATAATTAAATATAATCTTTTTACAAAATTATGAAGTAGTTTTTGCATTTTTACAAATGTTTTAATTTCTATCGGTTCGAAATATGTTTAGATGAAACAACAAATTAAACAAATGAAATATATATATATATATATATATATATATATATATATATATAAATGTCGTATTAAAGCTACATGAATAATAAATGACATTTTCAAGAATAATTTTGCAATAAAATTCACAATCCACATTTCTATTTAAATTCTGTATCGTTTAATTATTCATTAGATGCATTTTAGAGACGTTTGAGTCCTCAGAGCTTAAGAATTCCAATAGAAATGTTTAGGTCAGTATTATTGACATGAAGATCTATGTGGATGTCAATGCTGCATTACTTAGGGTATTAGATTGAGTAAATAGCAGATGTTTAAAGTATATTCTAGAAGTTGTGTTGTCAAAGAAGAATTTATAAAAATTTTAGAACACATTAAGTTAATGCTTCTGTAAAATACTGAAGAAAAAAACAAAAAAACATTAAATATTAATAAGTAATGCTTCTAATGTTTATACAAATAATAAGATGTTTAGGAAAAACATTATGCGACGTAATTGTTTTGTTTTATTAAAACTGCTGTTAACATATTATAGATGTGAGTAATAAATTGATAATTATTTAGTTATTTAGTGCAGAAACAATTAACTCTTATATCATAGTTAACTAATGATACTTTAATATTCACTTTATCCAAATTTATGCGTTTCAATAAGTAAAAAAAAAAAAAAAAAAAAAAAAAAAACATACAGTAAACTTTCGATTATACGCGATCTCCTATTTCTTTAATCGTAGTCTCAGTTTTCTTTCTTTCTTTCTTTCTTTTTTTTTTTTTCCATGACTCTTGAAACACTTGTGTTTCAAGAGTTGAAAGTGTCCTGAAAAAGTGGCGGAGACTACGATCCCTGTTGTACACTTTAGAATAATATTTATTATTGACAATTATTAAAAATAAATAAAGAAACAAATTTGTTGAAGAGCATGTTCAGTATAATTAAATATAATGTTTTTAAAAAATTATGAAGTAGTTTTTACATTTTTCCAAATGTTTTAATTTCTATCAGTTCGAAATATGTTTAGATGAAACAACAAATTAAAAAAAATTCTTAGGTATCATTATAACAAAGAAAAATTACTTTGCTAAAATGATAAAATTATTTGATACCAAAAAATATGTCTTATTAGGAAATATGAAGTTTCAACTTTTCCTGACTAATTATGTAGTATTTTCTTTATCATTACTTTTTATGTATCTTTATGCAGCGTGACATTATGCAACTTATTCGATTATCTAAGGCGCTATGAAAGATATGAAAAAAAAAAAAAAAAAAAGATGTCTTCACATACAGTAATTCACTTAACACATTTGTTTATCTTTCAGAAAGTTCATTATAAGCATCAACGATATTATTCTGACACGATTATGAATATTTTTGCATACTTGAGTTTACAAAGGTTATTTTTACTTAGACATTTATAATAAAAGAAAAATATTTATTTTTCTTCTTCTTTTTCAATTTATTTTACCTTCTTTTCCAAATTTTTAAGATTTACTTTAGTTTATTTATCACATTTTTCATTCATTTTTTTTTTTTTTTTTTTTTTTTTTTTTATATATATATATAAACGATATTAATTGAATTTTAAATAAAAGTTTTAAAATGTACTTTTGTATGTATTGTACGATTTTGCTTTTGTTATATATGTATATATATATATATATATATATATATATATATATATATATATATATATATTACTAGAAATTAATTATAATTAGCTATGAAAACTTAAAGTGTTGTCAAAAGCGTATAAGAAACATCAAAGAATTTTTTTTTCCGAAAGAATTTTTCAGAAAAATAAAAATAAAAATTTTAAGATATTAAATATATATATAATTCTTAAATCTAAAAATAACTTTTTAAAGCAATGCTCTTAAGAAGATATTTAGAAATTGCCAGATATTACCAACAACAAATTTACTAAAAGAATTTTTAAATTTGTAGAAGTATCTATACTGGTACAATTTGGAAATTCCAGATGATTCATTGTGTATATAATTTCTAAAATAAATAAATAAATAAAAAATAATTTTTCATTAATTTTACGATTTTATATATTATTGCCGATAATATTTATTAGGAATTATAATATATTCAACACGTTTTTTATTCACAATGTACGGAGTTTTAACGAACATTTTACGAACTTTTTATTCAAATAAACTGAATAATAATAATAATAATAATAATAATAATATATATGTACAAAATTATAAATAAAAGACAGCAACATTTATACATAATATAAAACACATAAAAAATGCGTATGGTAATATTCCAGGAAAAATAGCATTTTTCTTGATGTTATCTTTTAATGGTATGCATAAATTATAATTTACAAAACTATTATTAAATATTATAGTGTACAGAAAGAAACTGCCTATTTCCAAGTCGTTATTTCTGTTTTATCAGTATTATTTACTTCAAACAAATTTTAGGTTTTTTCAAAAATTCAATTAGTTTAATTTCCATTTCACTATATATACTTTTATTTATTTATTTTCTTATTTTCTTACTTTCTTTCTAGCTTTTTTTTTTTTTTTTTTTTTTTTTTTTTTACACCTCTACTAAGCCATTTTGTGTATCACCTGCTCTTGCCACACTGCAATTACCAAACAGAGCATAGGTGGAATGGGTGGAGAAAAGGATGTGAAGTAATGATTTTGGCTTGAATTTATGATAAACTTTGACTTGATTAGTCACTTTACTATTAGTTATTCTGTAATATCATTCATTTCAGACACTTCTATTTTATGTAGGAGCATCTTTACAACAAGAACAACAACAAAAAAAATAACAAGAACGATCAATCATAATTTTAAAAAGGCAATACAAAATTTAATATTTTAAAATATTCAATTGTCTTATATATATATATATATATATATGTGTGCGTGTGTGTGTGTGTGTGTGTGCTAATAATAGTGAACTTCCCAGTTATTTATGTACTTTTCCTATTATAAATATAATTTTTTTTTTTTGCCCACTCAGCAAAAGAAAAACAAATTTCAAAATAAAAACTCTAAAAGTGACGAAGTGCCGCCTAACTAAACAATTTAAATTTTCTAAAAAGATAGAGTTAAAAATACAGTATAATAAATATGCTTCAAAAGTATATTTCTTGTCATAATGATATCATAAGTACAAATGTGAGTAAACAATGTGCGTGCGAATCGTATTATATGATTTTACTTTCAAATTAATCTATGCAAATTATTGTTTTAACTATTCTTTTGACATATATTGGATTTAAGTGAACAAAGGCTGCAATTAATTATTTAAATATGGATAAATTACACAGGGCTGCGAAACTGAAGTTTTTAATTATACAAGGGGGCAGCGGGTCGCTGATTTTTATGTTATTTGGTGTGCTGATTACAAAATTGTCCTCCATTTTATCCCATCACGTCAGGATTTTTTTGTAAAACCGATATTGATATTTTCATTTATTGGATAAATCATATATCGAAATATTTACTCAATTCTTTATTAAGATATTTTTACCCCTTATAGAGGCAAGGTATTTACGCTAATTTAATAATGAAATACACCGTAATTTACAAATAGATAAAAAGGTAAGAGATAAATTATTTTTTCACACTAAGTTATGAAAGTAAAGATTTCTTGAAAATTTTCGTGAAGAATTCTTTTTCAGTTGAGAATTTGTGATTGCATACATATGGAGAGTAAACTTCGTGTTAAGGCATAATAACCTAATTTTTGTGAGATGACATTGTATGTAAAATATTACAAAAGGAAAAGATTATAAAAAGCTTTTTTTTTTTTTTTTTTTTTTTTTTTTTTTTTTTTTACAGTACAAAAGAAAAATTTCATTAAATGGATTGAGTCATAACATATCTGGAACAATTATAGTAAAGTTTAGTAAATTAACAAATGCATTTTTTTTTTTTTTTTTTTTAACATTGTTAACATTGTTAATATTTTTCATGTAACATTTTACTTTTCACTGAATAAAACGACACTTATTATTAAAATTTTCAAAATAAATTTATTTGAGATGAAGAAACTTTAAATCTCTTGTCGATTTCTGGATACGTACAAAACATTTTTATTGCTTGGGTGTATTTCAGGCGATTTTCAAAAAAGACCTCTAAAAAATATGTTTCCCGAATAATTTTTTCTGCAAAGTTCAGGCGTGGTATCTTTTCAGTTTAGTATTTAAAAGCATTATTGTGCAATGCTCCTACATGTTCCGAGAATAATTGTTCGTTCATTGCATGTGATGTATAAATACCGGAATAAGAAATCAATTATAAGTTTATATAAAATTAATTTTTTTTAATATTTTACAAACTGTATACTATAAGTTTCTTAAAAAGTATATGTAATTCTCCTTTTTTTACCCATTTAAATGCAAACTTTATGTATAATATGTACTTGCATTTACTAATAAAATGATTCATCTATAGAGGTCTCATTTTACTTAATAACTTAATAACTCATTTTACTTAAATATAAACATAAAAATGAAATATATTTGCAGAAAAATAGCCACTAAACAAAAGTTATATTACCAATAAAAGTGCAGTAGTAAACCTTAAAATAATTTATCATTACATTGTGTGTATGAATATACGGGAAAGAATTCTAAAAATCTCATTTACTAATTCCTTTTGTGCATTCAGAACAAACAGAGTTGAGATAAAATGCGAATTAATCATTTTGCAAAAATACCTTAAAATACATTTATTTTTGTGGAAGTCTGATATATATAAGGTGCTATTTGATTATATATGACGATCAGTTCAAATATAAAATAAAATATGAACTATTTTTCATGTTACAAAAATGTTTTAAAGAAATAAATGATTATTACATATATCATTCTTAATTTGTTAATAATGAATTAAAAAATAAGTCAACAAATATACGCTTACATAAATTTAATTTTTCCTTAAATATGCAAAAATAAAAATAAAAAAATAAATAAAAAATAAATAAATTGCATTATTTATATAAGCTTTACTTTCACTCTGTGGAGTTTAAAGTTTAATAAAACGTAGGAAAATAATAATAATAATAATAATAATAATAACTTATAAATTGATTCACAAAAATTTATCTACCAAAACACTTTTATAAATAATAAAATTTTTAATTATTCTAAATATATTTTTGAGAAATATATTCAATTTTTTAATAATCTTTGTGTTCAAAGAAATATTTATGTTTATTTAACAATACCTATATAGCTAGATTTTTTATTTATGGAAAAGCAAATCTTTTTTTATTTCATTTAAGATAATTAAATTAATTAAATTATTGAATTTTTAACTGATGCTATAGGAGGATTCAAAAAAAAAAAAGTTTCAAATAGTTTGTTTCTATTAACATTTAGAATATTCGATGAATAAAATTGAAGATAAATAAATAATATTTAAAGAAAAACTGTCCTTTAAGTCTACATTATTAATGAACCGTATTTTGAAGAATAACTTCACTTTGTAATAAATTCCAAAATACACATTACTATCTAAACTCTGTGAGGATTAATTATTCATTTAATGCATTTTAAAGATGTTTGTGTCCTTAGAACTTAAGGAATGTCCTTAGAAATGTTTAGGTCAGCATTTCACTATTGACATGCACTTCTACGTGAACGTCAATAATGCTAAATTACATAAGGTATTAGCTTGGATAAATAGGAAAAGTTTAAGATAATTTCTAGAAGTTTTCTTGGCAAAGTAGAATTTACAAAAAAAAAAAAAGAAAAGAAATAGCAGACATTAACTTAATGTTTCTTTAAATTATTCAAGGAAATATTATTTTAATAAATAATGCATGCTTCTAAAGTTTGTATAAATAATAAGAAGTTTAAAAAAAAGCTTTTAAATGCATCCTAAATGTTTATTGAAACTACTGTTAAGTGCAGGAATTATTATTATTTTCTTTATGTCCATAGCCTCCTTAACTAGATGCCTGTCGCGTTGCTCGAAAACTTGGCAAAAGCTGAAGCGGTAGACAGCGCCACCTGGTACAGATCGCACGATTTTTTTATTCAACTGTCACCAATAATTTTAAGAAGTGATATATGATATATATAATCGACTTTTCTTCGACTCTATTCGCCTTGTATGTATAACATATCGCATTTTTAAAAATTTTTGGTGGCTGTTGAATAAACAATTCGCGCAATCTGTACCAGGTGACGCTGTCTACCGTTTCAACTGTTGCCAAGTTTTCGAGGAACGCGACAGGCATCTAGTTTAGGAGGCTATGTTATGTCATAGACTGATAATATTAGTTTAATATGCATTTTATCCTATTTTATACACTTTGAGAGAAAAAAAAATACTGGTTAAATATATTATTTAATTTAGTGACTAGCAGGCTTTGCCCGCTTTGCTGGCCCTTAAACAGAATCGCATATTTTAAATATTTTTTACTTAAAAAAAAAAAAAAAAAGAAAAAAAAGAAAACCGAATGGAATTTCCATAAAGGCCGTCTCGGGTCTCCGCTTTCTTGGTCTAAAATATCGGGTACGTATTCCTTTTGCTTGTAGCAATGCTCCACCCGTGGGCATTGCCGCAGGCAACAGAGACATCTGATGAGCATTTGGGTGCTTATTGGATGACAGTTTCGAAACATATATCATTCAAAAAGTTGAAATAGTGCTTTTATATTTGACTCCCAGTTACATATGAACAACACTGTGCGTACTATACATCATATTTACTTTCACGTTAGTTCGTTAATTTTATTTGATTCATCCACTCAACAATAAAATTACAACATTTTCATACCAAATATAATATTACAATATGTTATAAGCTCTACATCTTATGAGGCAACTAACTTTTTTTTATTATATATATTTTCCGTTTTAAATACTTTATAGTTAGTTAAAAGCTGTTGGTTTATATAAATAATAATAATTCTAAATCTGTATATATCATAAACGGACCTTTGTTATAGCTCCCCTTGGCGACATTTTCCTTTTTAATAAAATAAAAGGGATCTCGCCAATATGGCGGCAAAAATTTAAAAGTCGCCATTAGGGTCAAGGGGAAATATGAAAACTAAATCGTCAAACATGAATTTTATTTTGAAACTTTCCTTTAAAAGATTTATTTTAAGTATCATTAGCATTCAATCCCACAGAAATTAATAATAATTTGGCTCTGGGGAATTAAAATTTTAATTGGATGGTGATATTTGTATAACACATATAAGTTTCAAATTTTAAAGATAAATTAAAAAACCAAGTAAACCAAGCGCATTAAATAACTATACTATTTAACATTTAAAATATTTGTGCTTAAAATTTCTGTCAAAATTATGTAGACACGTTTGTTGTAAACACTTTAATTTGTACTTTAATATAAACTTTGAATACTGAAGAATTTAAAATTATTTTATTTTATTTCATTTATTTTATTTTATTTTTTTTTTATTGACAATTAAAAAATTTAATGAAAAAATTGTGAAAAAAAAAAATACTGAAGAACATTTTAAATGTTTTAATTAATGAAATACATTTACATTTCTAAATGTTTTTGTTTTTCCAAATTTGTAATTTTTTATGATTTTAAAATATATTTAGATGCAAAAAAAGAAAAAAAAAGTGCTGAGGAAAATCATTGAAGCAAAGATACTTTTTTTGCTGAAAATGATCAAATTATTTCACAACAAAAATATTCACAAAAATTGTTCTTTTAATTTTAGCATAAGAAATATCTTATTGAGAAACATAAAGTAATATGTGTTGGCGTTTACTGCCTAATTATGTATTATTATCTTAATCATTACTTTTTATCTATCTTTACGTAGCGTGAAATGTATGCAACTTATTCGATTATCTTAGGCGCTAAAGATATGAAAAACGATGTCGTAACAGTAATTCACTTAACATAATTGTTTATCTTTCAGAGAGTTCATTATAAGCATCAACGACATTATACTGACACATTTATAGATATTTTTTCTTTTTCATGTTTGACTTTATGAAAGGATCATTTTAGTTAGAAATTTGTAAAAATATAAATCTGTAATTTTATTCTTTTTCTTTTTCTTCTTTTTTTTAACCTTTTTTAACTTTATACGTCTCATTTTACATTTTCTATTATTATTCTCAAGCAAACTATTTCTACGAACAATATTATTTGAGATTCAAGTTAGAAATATAAAATGTACAGTCGGTAACAAAAGGGTCCGAATACTAGCAAAAATTCCTGTGTAAAAAAAGTACACTTCATACGGTTTTGTTAAATAAATCCTTGTCGAACCCTGTTCTTAGTCAATGTAAGAACACGATTCGATAAGGATTTATTTAACAAAACCGTATAAAGTGTAATTTTTTTACATAGGAATTTTCGCTAGTGTTCGGAAACTTTTGTTACCGACTGTACTTTTGATTGAATTGAAGAAATTTGCATTTGTTTTAATTGTTATTTGCTAGAAAATAATTATAATTAGATATAAAAACTTAAAACGTTTCAAATGTATATGAGAAAAATCAGAAAACGTTTTTCCAAAAAATCCTTTTTCCGGAAATAAAGCAATATTTTGAGAAGGAAAAAAAAATCTAACTGTTAAATCAAAAGGTACATTTTTATTTAAATAATGCTCATAACGAAATCTTTCGACATTGCCAGATATTTCCAGTAACAAATTTCTTAAGAGTGTTGTCACTTGTATAAATAAAAACTTCATATCAACCGATTGAGTACATGATTTTTAAAATAATTTAAAATCTCATTTTACATTTTTTTAGGATTTTATATATATTATTGCCAATAAAGATAATATAATACGTATTCAAAATTTTTTGTTAAATTTTAAATTAAATTTAAAACTTTTTTCAAATTCAAATGAGCGTGTAAAACATTATGAAAAATAATATATATATATATATATATATATATATATATATATATAATACAGAGAGAGAGAGAGAGAGAGAGAAATAAGATAAATTTAAAATAAAAGGTGGAATAAGACATGAATTTTTAATATATACCTAGAACAGAGTATTTATAAACAAATGCGCAAATGCAGCTATAGGAAATATAAAACCATAATAAATAAGCAAAATAACCAAAGATAGGTGAAGATTAATCCCAAAACACATGAGCGCCTTCCTCAGGGGAGGTAGGGAAGAAAATATGAGAAGTTCCTGACGAAACATTGGCTATTTAGTCCAAAAATACGTTTCTAGCCCTCAACTTCTGTTGTATTTGGTTATATGCTTCATTTATTAATTCATTCTTTGTATTAATTAAATTCGTTTGCTGTATGGTCTTGCTTCCATCTGTGAGAAGTTGGGAGCTAAAAACGTATTTTTTGGCGTAATAGCCAACGTTTCGTCAGAAACTTCTCATATTTCCTTCCCTACATGGGGGAGATCCCCTGAAGAAGTCCCTCGAGTGTTTTGGGGTTAAATTACTTCTATCCTTGGTTATTTTGCTTATATATATATATATATAGGAAACTTTTGAAACGAATATATAACGGATATAAAATTTAAATTAAAGATTAAAGATTAGAAAAAACAACAGGAGAATTACAAACCAATGCCCAAAATTGCTGCAAAAGGAAATGCAAAACTTAACTATTTTTTAATCTTTCATTTCTTGATCTAAATATAAAGAAAAAAATCTGGAGTGACTCCACTCGACTTTCCGAACATTGAGTAATTAACAGTTTTGTAGATGAAATAAGAAAGAGGAGTTGTTAAACAAACAAAAGAGAGAAAACCATAATAGAGTGTTTGAGTATTTTTCTCCATATATTACACGATGTTTTATTTAACGCTACTGAATTTTGAGCCCATAGGTCATAAGGATAAAGAATGTTTCGTTGTGTCCCTGTAGAAACCTAAAAATTCTAGATTCACGAAAATGCTGATAGTTAGTGGAACAGTGACTTATAATATTCATATAAATTTTCAGCTCAATTAAATAAGGCGTTTAGAGGCTATCGCACATTTAATAATTTGGTCCCATAGGCCATAATGATAAAGACTTTTTCTTTGTGTCCCTGTAAAAAAAAAAAAAAAAATAAGTGCTAGATTCATCAAAATCAATAGGGTTCGTGCTACGGTGACTTTCAAAATGCGTACCAACTTACAGCTCATTCGACCTCATTCAAAGCGTGTTCACTCACTCACATACACACACACATACATACACACATACATACACACACACACATACATATATCATCGTAAAAATAGTGAAAACGGACTCAGGGGACCACGAAACGTATAGAAACATCAAAATCTCAAATTAGAAATTTTGACATAATTATAATACTTTCCTCACTATAGTGTTCGGAAAGTAATAAAAAAAAATGACTTATTGGATTAAATGATAAAAGGAAAATTTTTAATTTTAAAGTAAACAGTCTCACTAATTGGTTTTCAAATATAAGTAGAAATATGTTTAAAAATATTATGTTTGCACAGTTTTAAAGAATTCGCACTATATGCAATGATGATAATGAATTAAAAATAGCCCTTGAAGATCTAAGGAAAACCCTTCAAACTAACTGTCACCCGTCCCAACTTTTAACCGAATGTTTCCAGTGTTTTCCTTTTCCAGTTTGTTCTATTTCCTCATTGAAGGACGATATTTAGGTACTGACAAGTAGCCCCGTCGGCCTAAAAGTGTTTGCTTATCAGGTGGGGAGATTATTTCACATATTTTATTTGTTTTCTTGTGTACATTTTTTAATTCTTTATATCATTGTATTATATATATATTAGTTTCATGTATTTTTATGATTTTTTTAAAAATTGTTTACATTATATGTTAGATTTCTTTTCAGTTAATAGAGCTTTCTTTATTAGCTAATTGCTATTATCCTTTCAGAAACTTCTCTTCCACCCCTATACGGAGGGGGCTTTCTGACGAAGACCTCTGTGCTTCTTGGGGTTTTATTTCATTTCATTCATTTGCTAATTTATTCCAATATATATATATATATATATATATATATATATATATATATATATATATATATATTTATATATATATGATTGTTTTTACAAGGTATGTACAAAATAATAATAACAATAATAATAATAAGAAGATTTTTTCATAATGTAAAAGATATATAAAAAAGGCGTATAGTATTATTTATGAAAAATTAACTTTTTACTTGAGGTCATTTAAATTTTAAATAATATACATGAATTAAATAAATAATAAAACTTCACAAAACTGAAGTTCCTACTTCAAAGTCGTATTCTGTGCTTTATTAGCATTATTTACATAGCAATGAAACAAATTTCAGGTTTTTCTTGAATTAAATTCATTTATTTAATATTTCGCAATGTATGCTTTTATTTATTTATTTGCATTTATACTAAGCCATTTTACTGTATCAGCTGTTCTTCCCACACAGTAATTACCAAACGGAGCAAAGGTGAAATGGGTGGATAAAACGATGTGTATTTAATGTTGTACTGCTTGACCTTTTGGTAAGCTCTGACCTTTCTAGGCTATTTGCTATTGGTTATTATTAAGTATCTTTAATTTTGAACATCTATGTTTGATAAAGGAAGATCTTTGCAGCAAGAACAAAAATAAGAATGACTAGGGCAACATATCATAACTTTACAAATGAACTTTGTAATAGCTTAAAATATTTAATTTTTCTTTTCATATATGTTACAAAATAAATAGCGATAATCCTGATTATTTATGCATTGTAATTATTATAAATATAAGGTATATTTTTCCTCTCCTCACATAATAAATAAATAAATAATAAATAAACCCCTAAAAGTAATCATGACTGTATCTCTAAAAATGTTCTTTTTTCTAAAAAACAATTCATTAGTTAAAGCGATAGAGTAAAAAAATACATTGTTAAAAATGAAATACTCAAAAATGTGTAAGTGCACTAACAGCACATCTTCTCCAAATGACATCCTCGGTATGTCTAATGGATAAAAGAACGTCTATGGACATCCTATGGACTTCTTCAGGATACATTTTGGACAAGTGTATTGTTAGGGCATACTCATTTCGAAAATAGTAATTTTGTTCCAAATGGAAAACATGCTTGTCTCATTTGTGAAATATCACATGTTTTCAAGTAAATATATGTTCACTTCATATGCTGAACTAACTGAAGTTCTTTAATATAATTTCTACAAATTTAAACAGAAACAGTTCAAACACAAAATCCATTCCAGAACTACATTTCATGGCGGTTTCATACTGATTTACTGAAGAATACGCAAGTGTGAATTTGCGTTTGGGATATTCGGATTCATGATGGATCGTCGGCAAATTTTTAATATATTACTATACTCAGTAGTATATATATATATATATATATATATATATATATATATATATATATATATATATATATATATATATATATATATATATATATATATTAGTTTGTGTATATTTGTTTTGGATCTTCAATATGTGACGTATTCAATTTGGACACAATGTTACTCACATTTAGATATTTTTACTCATTGATTTTTCTCATTGTATAGCATGATAAATGATATTAAAAATATATATCTTTTATCTTAATGATATCATAACAACAAATCATGTATAACAATATCATATTAGATTATTTTGCATTCATATGCAGTTGCAAAAAAATACGTTTATGTAAATTAGTGTTTTAACTATTTTTCTAGCTTATGTTGCACTTAAATAAAGAAAAACAATAATTAATTTTCAAATCATTAAAACAAGGATAAATTGATTTCTCTAAGTGTATTAAAATTTGAAAAAAGAAAATCGCATATATAAACATTTCTGTTCCTTTGAAGTAATTAATTAATTAAGTGGTTTTCAGATATCAGATTATACTTCGTAGATATCAAGCATAAATGTATTTTACAAACTAAATTGAAAAGTTAACTTTTTTTTAATAAAGTTGTTCCATAATGACTTTTATTAAATAATTGTCTGGAGTATACTTATTCGAGCTCTTAGAATTGTAGCACTTATTTTCTAAAAACAGAAGCATTATATATATATATATATATATATATATATATATAACGTTTACTTAAAATTGTAATTGTGTAAATTGTAAATGAAACATTCTTTATAAAATAATTAAATGAATTATATGTAATTTTCTCCTGGTTTCAAATTTTTCAAAGAATTCAAATTTTCTCAAAAGTGTGCTTGTAATGAAGTAAAAAATTCCTTTAGGTTTCTTCTATATTTTGTTTTCCTACTAAAACTAATTACATTTTAAATTTCTTAAAAAAAAAAAAAAAAAAAAAAAAAAAAAAAAATTCCTTTTCAGAATGGAATTACTATATGTTTAAAACTTATTTCCCGTGTTAAAGTTATACAAAAACTGATTGAGTAAGAGATAGAATATATGGTGTGTTACTCACCCGACTTTATCTCACCCAGCATAGAAATACTTTAAAGACAGGTTATAGATTAAAACGTAAGATAAATAAGGTAAGATACTATCGCTGAACTTCAGTAATGTAAAATAGGTTTACATTTTTTTTGACATATATTTCAATGTGAGGAAAGCGCTTCTGCCCTCCCCCCTCCTCAATCCCCCGCTAATAATGCCTACATTTATATTTGTAAAAAATAATCATGTCTGTTATTGATTTGCATTGCCAATCTTGAACAAAAATTTCAAATGACAAACTCATACAAACTTGAAAATACAAAATTTGAATTTCCTGCAGTTACTTGTTTTTAAATTAATCTGATTAAAAACATACATACAGATAGAACGCTAAAAATTTGACTTTTGTAATTAAGGCTCCCAAAAATATGATATAATACAAAAAAATAGAGTTGACAATTGATTTTTAAAATATGCTGGTATGAAAGAATAATTTTCTTTCCTGAGGAGTGTTCGTCGACATGATAAATTTGTAGAAAACAAATTCTGTCAATTACATTCTATAAAAAAATAGGTTTAGCATAATATTGGGCAGACCTGTATAGTCTCTAAATCTATATACACATCACGTTGTGTACTTAAATTTAGTTAGTTCTTTATGAGAAACCCCCAAATAAATGAAATACACTTCCAGCAAATCCAAAGTATAGTTCCAATATGTACAACTACTTTGGATAGCCCTGTAAACGAATGGTGAATTATTTCCATACCCACAATCTGCACAAAACATGATTTTAAGCAGATAAAAAAATATGTTCATTCCATTTTGTATAAGGCATCCAGTAGAGGTTCACTGTACTTACTAGAAATTTCCTCCCATAGGCGTAATGTATTAGATATCTTGAATGTCTAAGTACATGAACTATTTTCTTGATCTCAACGAAAAGTATAGTGTAGCTTTCCTATATGAAGAGATTCGGAATACCGAGTTTGAACTCCCTGCTACTGTTTGTACTTAAGATATGGCGATAAAAAGCACACAGACGCAAAAACAGAACAATCGCTAAATATATAATTTTCAGATACTATATACATATATATATATATCTACAGTAAGACCCCGCTTAACGCGGGGGATACGTTCCATCAAAGTAGAGCGTAATGCGAAACAGCGCTAAACGAGGCTATCTTAACATGTAAATAATGGGGTTAGAGGAAGATGGATAGAAAATTGGTTAGGTATTAAATTTAATAATGTATTTTTTATTAAAAATAAAACGAAACATTTATTTCTTACAAAAATAAAAACAATATAAACGAATATACGTACTTATAAAAACAAATAAAATTCTAAGTCAGTCAGATCATTCAGTCTATTCTGTGTTTCCAATTTTCTGCCTTTTTGTCAGGAAGGCATCTAATGTAGTTTGCTTTTTCCTTTTGCATTCTGTTAGAAGTTATTGATAAGTGGATAAAGCATCTATAACACCCCGTCTTGCTTTTGAACTCCTGTCAAAATTTGGATCATTTTCAACAAATTGATCCATAATTTCAGTTATAGTGGTCAAACTCCTTTTTACGAACGCCATCGAAAGTTCTTTTTGCTCTTCTTCGAAATCACTACTACTACTATGAATATTTTTGTTTTCTTCTTGTTCAGTTAATTCCTTGAGCTCATCATTAGAACGACTAGCTCCTGTTTCTTGAACTATTTCTTCGACGTCTTCCACATTTACCTCATCTAAACCGGTTTGTTTCGCTAATTCCACTATTTCTTCCACTATTTCATCCATATCGACAGAGTGTCCAATGTCTTCGCTCTTACTTAAATCTGGCCAAATCTTCTTCCATACTCCTTTCAAAGAGCTTTCTGTTATCTCATTCCAAGAAAGGTTTATGTTTTCTACAGCATTCATGATTTTTGTTTCTCCAAAATTCTCTTTTTGATTGCTTCTCTTCTCCGTTTGTTTTTTCAAACATCTGCTTAAATGTTCGCCGCAAGTAATAAGCCTTAAAATTGGATATAACGCCTTGGTCTATTGGTTGGATTAAGGCAGTTGTGTTAGGCGGCAAGAAAACCACTTCGACTGGAATGGATGTTGGTAAGTCTGATAAATTTGTTGGGTGGCTTGGAGCATTATCAATTAATAGTAGTGCTCTTTGTTTAAGTTTTTTAATTTCGCAATAACGTTTAACAGACGGGCAGAAATATTCAGTGAACCAATCCTGGAAAATTTTCATAGTTATCCATGATTTTTTATTAGACTCCCAAATTACAGATAAAGTTGATTTAGATATGCCTTTCATCGCTCTTGGGTTTTTGGAGTAGTAAACTAGTAGTGGTTTTAATTTGAAATGTCCGCTTGCGTACCACCCAGTAGATGTGTTAAGCGATCTTTTGCAGCTTTAAATCCTAATGCTCGTTTCTCTTCACCGGATAGAAATGTTCGTTTTGGTATTCTTTTCCAAAACAGGCCTGTTTCATCAACATTAAAAACCAATTCTGGAGGATAGTTTCTTTGTTCAATTATTGTTTTTAATGTCGCTGGGAATTCAGCCGCCGCTTTCGTATCACCACTTGCTGCTTCTTCTGTAATCTTTATGTTGTGAAGAATATTTCGATGTTTAAATCTATTAAACCATCCTCGACTAGCAACGAAAATTTCACTTGTGTCATTTGCCTCAGCCTGAATGTAATTAAAAATTCTTCTAGCTTTCTCCATGATGATAGATTGGCTTAATGGCATATTGCGTTCAATTCCGTCGTCAATCCATATAGACAGTCGTTTTTCCATTTCCTCTATAATGTTATTTCTAGAACGGGTAATTCTAGTTGCACAGCTTGAAGTAGTTGCAGTTGCCGATGACAGTATTTTTTCTTTATTCTTAAGAATTGTCCTTATTGTTGAAGTTGCCAAATTGAGATTGTAGCACTAATTTGAGATTGACGTTCACCAGAATCTAATCTTCTAATCACTTGCATTTTAGTTTCCAGTGAAATGCTTTTTCTGGTTGCTTTCTTTTCATGTTTTTTATTATCACCCATGATAAAAACTAAAGATCATAATATTTGTCACAGTATTAATCGTTATAGTATTATATAAATTTATAATAATGCGTCCGTACAGCACCGCACTAAACAAGAAACACAACTACACTATTTCGGATATGTTATTTAGAAACCTAGCGCTGCTCGCGCACAATTTCGGGGAATCCCCGTACTGCTGCGAGCAATTTCGGGGAATCCCTGGGTTGAAATAAAATAGCTCGAAACCGAAACAGCGCTAAATGAAACAGCGTTAAGCGGGGTCTTACTGTATATATATATATATATATATATATATATATGGGTAAGAGAAAGTAAAAATAAATGTCTATTACTTTTAATTCATTTACTTAAATGGATTTAAATAGATTTTTTTTCTTAATTATTATTATTAAAATAATAGGTGAGACTAGCAGATGTAACGCTATTGATTAAATTTATATAATTTTGTTGGGCATATTCTAATCCTTTTTCGGTAAAATTTGGAGTTTTAAATAATCTTATGATTTTTTTTTTCTAAGGGGGAAAAAAAGGGATAAATTGAAAATTATTTTTAAAAACAACTTTTAGATCCCCATCACACTATAGGTATGGGGAACTTAGGTAATCGTGAAAATTTTCGACCTCGGTTTTTTTACTTTTCTACACGTTTTCAGGTGTGAGGAATCCGAAAATGACAAAATTTCTATGGTGTCTGTCTGTAGGGTGTCTGTTAGTGTGTTAGAGGGTTAGTGTGTTAGTCAGTTAGTGGGTCAGTCCGTTAGTTTGTTAGTCTGTGTACACGATATCTCAAGAACAAATTGTCGCAGAGAGGTCAGATCAGTTTCAAAATATTACTTTCGGCACTGGCAAGAACCCTATTAATTTGCAACATTCGATTTTAAAAACTTCGTAAGTTATTAGAAATTTACGATTTTCTTAACATGGGAGAATGTGACAAAAATTCACTTAAACGTGCACTAAATGAAAACTTTTTACTGTAAAAATGTCAGACCAGTTTTAAAATATCAGTTTTGATGCCGGAATGAACATCAGTAAATATAAATATGCTACTTTGAAAATTTCGCAAGTTACTGGAAATTTACGAATTTCTTAACATGGCAGTATAGGGCAAAATTTCACATAAACGTCAATTTTTAGAGATATTTTCATCGTAAAGATGTCAGACTACTTTTGAAATATTATTTAGGACACTGGTATGAATATTAATGACTATGAATTTTCCAATATAAAGATTTCGTAAGTTATTGGAAATTTACGAATTTCTTAACATGTCAGAATAGAGCAAAATTTCACATAAACGTCAATCTTGAGGGATATTTTCAGCGTAAAGATGTCAAACCACTTTCGAAATATTATTTAGGATACTGGCATGAATATCAGACTATAATTTTTCCAATTAAAAAAATTCGTAAGTTATTTGGAATTTACGATTTACTTAACATGTCAATATAAGGCAAAATTGATCATAAACTTTCATTTTGAGGATCCTAAATACATTAGACAACTTCAAAATTAAGTTTATGATATTGTTTTTAACATGATTGAATACAAATATTCTACTAGGAAATTTTCGTAAATTATTCGTAATTTACGATTTTATCAACATAGCGAAATTGTAAATTTTTCATATAAATATGAATTTTGTGGTTTATTGCATTGGAAATAGTAGCATGAAAACTAAACAACAGAATTGACCCTGATAAAATAAATTGATAAATTAGAATAAGATAATTATATCCAAGTGAACGGTGGACAGCCTATTAGGCGGGGATTTCATTCTGTCACTGTATCAAGCTTTGGTCAAATTCATTTCTTTTAACATGATTATAATATGTCTCGCACTAGAAATTTCTGAGAACGTAAATATGATGGGGAACTGAGCAGAGTCCACCTATGCCAACTAGTTTAATATAATAATGCATGTGAAGCTAAATATGAAACTAAATATGAAACTAAATACTTTTATATATTCGAATAAAACGTCAATTTTGCCAGTTAAATTTACTCCCTCAGAACTTTTAGAAAATGAAATTCATGTTTCCATATAACATACTTATTTACTATTTTTTAATTTATATTTATTATTCACATTTGATTACATTTGACGCGCATTGAAAAATTCAATTATTTCACTATTTCTAACTTGATTTTTAGTAACATTATTTTATTAAACAATGTGTTATTATGCATGAAGGCTGTTGTATTAAAATACCCTTTGGTGCTCAAATTATACATTTCATATCAGGTTATGTGATGCATTTATTTAATTACAGTCCATTAAATGTATGAAATGCTTTTAGATTCTTGAATTAGATACTTTAAAACGTTTATATGCATTAGATTTTCGGCTTACAAGTATTCTCGAAGATAATTAAAATTGTTTCCTGATTTTCTGCGGTTTTCCAAATACTACGAAAAGTTACTTAAATTAAGCATTTGTGTTAATGGTATTTTTAGGCTATACATTTGAAACTTTGCTCTATATTGCTTTATTAAATTTTAACACCATAGTTATGTTAAAGATATATTTTTAATTAATAATTTTATATCTCTTGTAATTTAGCAGACGTATAGTTATTTTTATTAATGTTAAAAGTAGATAGAATACATATATATGTGTGTGTGTGTGTGTATACATTTGCAATTTTGATATATCATAAATAAATTTGAAATTTAAAACTAGATTCAGTTAAATATAAATAAAGTGTAAAAATTACAGCTTTTTTTTTTTTTTTTTTTTTTTTTTTTTACTAAAAATTAATAGTGCTATCCTCCGAATAATTGACCATCTCGTAGAAAATTTTAAAGTTTCATCCCATTGTTAGTGAAATCATTGACAACATTTTTGGAGATTTTACTAAGCACTAATCATTTTAATAGGATTAATAACTCCCAATATTTTATGTGTTATTGTGTTATACAATTCATATCATTAACAATAGTTTTTTTTCGAAATAAAATTTTGCTGGTAATTGACCATTTACACCCAGAAATTGATTACTGTCATATTAGCAATTGGCTAATTAAATTTTCCAATAAAAAAAAAAAAAAAGCTTATATTAAAAACTAATGGTAAAATATATATATATATATATATATATATTATTTATATTTTAATGTAAATGTAAAAAAAAAAAAAAAAAAAAAAAAAAAAGTGTTGTATTATTAATGAACACCAGTCAACTTAATTATCAATACTT
This sequence comes from Salticus scenicus, assembly GCA_963930645.1. Classification (NCBI taxonomy): domain Eukaryota; kingdom Metazoa; phylum Arthropoda; class Arachnida; order Araneae; family Salticidae; genus Salticus; species Salticus scenicus. The sequence goes on from OZ005659.1 coordinate 152,300,986, forward strand.
GCTCTGCAGCAAATGTACTCCTAATTCAACGATTTTGCCTAAAATTCACTCCACCACTTTTCTAAATGACATAAACTATCGGATTCCAGCGCGCTAGAAATGTAAAACAAAAGAAACCTTCGCAAGCTCAAAAAACTGAAGTGAAAACAAAAGCGATATGCTCATACATTTAATAATAAACTGTATTGGTGAATAATATAATTATTGTTGGTGTTGTTTAATGTATTTATTCAGTAATTAATAACACTGAATGCCGATTCTGTGTGGTGGTTACCGTCTCTGACACCCACGTAGTAGGGCCTGGGTTCGAATTGAGGGCATGAATGTCTAGCTATGTGCTCTATCTCCTAAGGGCTACGACGTCCGCTCATTAGGTGCCCTTTAACAAATGGCCATCATTTCGGTGATATCTCAGCTAATGCTTAAGTTGGAAGTGCTATTATAAAAAGTGTTAAAAAATTCTAAAATTTATGTGACTCAATAAAAAATTCTGACAACTGAGACACTTTGTAGTTGACCAACCTTTAACTTCATTGAAAATAGTCAGGTTATTAAAAATTAATATTTGTTTAATCAAAATAATTATAAAGATCTAAATATCCCAACGTATAAATTTTTGGAAATAAATACATTTTGACGCTATAAATTTAAATTAAACATCGCATAAATCCTTGCTAATACTAACAGCCGCTTTCTTTAGGCTTTGTGGACATGTTCATAGTTTTTTATTTATTTATTTTATTTTATTTTTTTCATTTTAACATAGACTCAAAGCAACAATTGCTATTTAAACTTGTAACAAAGAATTTTATTAGATATTAATTATATATTTTTACAAATAAGTTCTATAAGTTCTTCCCTTCATTAATCTTTACGCTTTAAGTTTTTTTTTTTTTTTTTTTTTTTTTTTTTTTTTTTTTTTTTTTGGGGGGGGGGGGGCTTTAGTTATATATACACTATCAATCAAAAAAAAAAAAAAAAAAAAACTAAATAAATAAAATCCTGTTTGCTGCCAGAAAGTTTCTGTAATTCAGAAAAATATGTTCTATCAACGGAAAAATTACGCTGACAGAACGTATTTTTTCTGAATTACAGAAAATTTCTGGCAGCAAACTGCAGCAAACAGGACTTTTTTTTTTTTGACAGTGTATCAGGCAAATCTCCCTATTGTCGCTAAAAAAAAACAACTCATTGGCTGTAATATGTGATAGTTTAAATTGCACGAATATATATATATAAGGTGTGCCAAAATGAAAAGGAGACCTTAGCTTTAGTGGCGTTATATCAAATCCCAGTTAATTAATGTTTTGGCCGACATATGGCATGGTGGTATTGCTACATGCACATGCGCAGTTAACGACTTCGCATCAATATCCTCATTGCTGTAGAGTCATTTCCGCAGCTCGTTGCATGATGGATACCTCCAGATCATCACAAAAAGATTAGTTGCGGATGAGCTCAAGCGGCAGAATAGCCGGATCACCACACGTGAAATTGCTGTTGAATATCGATAAACAATGGAACTGCGTATAACATAATCCACAAAAAGCTTGGTTATGGCAAGTTTATGCACAATGGATTCCCAAGCATCTGACAGAGAATCAGAAAACGGAGAGAATGGATGTTTGCCTGACCCATCTGTTGAGCCATTCACTCCCTTCCTACGCGCTGGGATCAGTGTATCAAATGACAATTATTTATAGTTGTACTATACAACATGAACTGTAATTATAATATTGTTATTAAAATTTCTTCACATATAACTTTAGTCTCCTTGTCATTTGGGCACACCATTTGTGCTGATCTGGAGGAATCCATCATGCAAAGAACTGCGGAAATGACTCCCCAGCAATGAGGATATTGATGCAAAGCCGTTAACTGCACATGTGCATCTAGCAATACCACCGTGCCTGCTACCTTTGGTATATTAGATTTTTAGGAAATATATTATCTTTTCAAGCAATTTCCATATTATACAAATGCCGTATATTTCTCCACTTAGGTCTTTGTATGTGTACATTGATAAACTTAGTTGAAACTAATACGCTTTAATGCATTTCAGAATATTTACAAAACTGTTTTAAGGAGTTACCAGATACCAGATAAAATTGATTACAAAGAACTGATTACTAGAGAAATTGATTACAAAGCAAACTGAAAATTTCTAAAATGATAAAGTAAATATACAAACAAATAAATATTTTTAAACTAATTACGTAAATAAGAAATATGTTTATTTTGATAAGGAATGATAATTAAACATTTTGAATCGATAAAAAATTAACATATTCCATTTTTTACGACGATACTGTTGTTATACGTAAGATTGATATCTGCTTTCGGGAAAATTTTAATCACTGAAAACGTGTCTTAGATACTGCTTCAAACTATATGTCCTTGTTAAATCTCGAGCAAATTCGAAGCTATGAAATGCCGACTGAAATACGAACGATAATTGCTACTAGGGTGTGTCTCTATCCTTAATTTCTTAAACATTAGGATTCATTAGACTGAGATCTATGGTTTAAAGTCGATTCCAAATCCCTAAAAACAACCATATCTGAACCCATTGCACTTCAGACCTGAAAACCAGATTGTAACCATGCCTATAATTTCGTGGTATAAACTGTTAAAAAAAAAAGAATGAATGAAAGACGTACAATGTTCAATAAATGCATTTCAGGGAAGAGCATGTTGCTGTAATATTTTCTAGAAAGATTTTATCACTATTTACCAAGAATATATATCCGCTGGTCATAAACTAGTCGGTGCAAATTTAACCCTATTCTTAGTCTCCGAAGTTAACGAAATTCAAGTTTTCGTGTGATAACTGATTCCTAATACATACCTGCCAAAAATCTAATACACATTCCTTAAAATTGTTAATACCCGCCCACTTTTCCCCACAATATTTTCAGAGTGATTTTTCCAAAGATAATTACAATTAATTAATAAGAAAATATTCTTAAAAAAAAACTGGTGTGAAAAAAAAAAAAAAAAAAAAAAAAAAAAAAAAAAAACGGCTGACACTTTATTAATTAAAATACTGTCAGGTATGACAATAAAGAAATTGCTTTACATTTTTAACTTAACCTTTCATTAAAATTATAACATATGATAGTACAAAATATTCCCTGTGAAAAAAAAAAAAAAAATCTTATACTGAAAGCACATGACAAAAACCAGAGCTTGGAGTCTCCGCCCTTTTTTCAGGAAACTTTCATAAATTAGAAAATTTTGCTTTTTTTCTATCTTTATCTTATACAAAAATATTTACCACATTTTCATAGTAATGCGCCGTCATTAAACAGGATAGATACTATTTTATAAAAAATAGTGGTAGCAATAAAAATGAAAATTATTTAGTCTTGATAGTTCCGTGAAAAGTAAAAGGCAGATATTTCAAGGTCTGTGACAACATTAAATAAATAAGGTAAATGATCCAGAAAACTAGAATATGTTTGTATGCAAGGATGATACACCTTGTCCTTTTCTTCAAAACACTTTCAGGGGTGAGAAGTTTCTACCTTTATTTTTACCATTATTATACAGTAATCGCTATTCTATTTAATCACGACACATAACGACAAAAAATATGATAAATATTTTTGTATAAAAATAGTAGTAGCAAAAAAAAAAAAAAAAAGGCGATTTTTTTTTGTATCTGTAACAGTCCTGAAATAAGGGCGTGGAGTACGACGACCCCTGTTCGTGCAAATCTTGAAATGTCCGCACTTTTTATCAGGACAATTTCATGAATGAAAAAACTCCACCTTCTTTTGCCACCACTATCTTTATTCAACCATTGCCTCCTAAATTAGAAGCCTTCCACGTGGTTCAGAAACTTGGCAAAAGTTCAAGCGGTAGACAGCGCCACCTGGTACAAATTGCGCAATTTTTTATTCAACTGTCACCAATAATTTTAAGAAGTGATATGTGATATATATATAATCGGCGTTTCTACGATTCTTTTTGTCTTTTATGTATATCAAATTCATTCCACTTTTAAAAATGTTTGGTGGCTGTTGAATAAAAAAAGTCGTGCAACCTGTGCCAGGTGGCGCTGTCTACCGCGATTATTCCGAGCCACGCTGAAGGCATCGAGTTTAGGAGGCTATGGTTAAACAATCTCTGTCCTATTTAGTCATTGCACATTACTAAAAGTATTATGCTGTGACTACCATAAGACTTTTTTCTATATTTTCCTATACAAATTCACTCAGCAACAATGATAAAAAAAAATCAGTTTTTTTTTCGTTAAAAGTAAAAAAAATCGATAACTTTGTTTTAAATTATCACATATTTATAGTTTAACCATTCGTTTTAAAGGTATTGACGAGACCTTTCGAAAGATACCCATCTTGAAAATTTATCCCCCCCAGGGGGGGAGGCGATGCCCCCACATGCACATTTTTTTTTCTAATTAACTACCACTTTTATCAATAATTCATATTAATTTTACAAACACAGGTTAAGAATAACTCTCATTATGTACATTTATACGAAATTTTGTCCTATACTGTCATGTTAAAACGATAGAAAAAATATGATCACAGCGCCACCTGTGGAGAGATTGATCCCCAAATCTAATCAGCACCAGTGTATGTCAGGGGCCAACTAAATACAAAGTTTGATTAAATTTCGTTAAAAAGAAAAGATTTTTTTCGTTAAAAGTAAAAAATAAAAAAAAGATAACTTTGTTTTAAATTATCACAGATTTATAGTTCAACCATTCGTTTTAAAGTTATTGACGAGAACTTTCGAAAGATACCCATCTTAAAAATTTACTACCTTCGAGGGGGGACTTCTTCCCGAGGGGAGTGGCGAGGCTCCTACACATACAAAATTTTTTTCCCAGTTGCCTATCTCTATTATAAGTAATTCTTGTAAATTTCAAATGATTACTAAAAAATAATTCTCTTTATGCACATTTATACAAAATTTTGTCCTATATCACCATGTTAAAAATTTAGTAAAAGCTGGATGGCAACGCAACCTGTAAAACAATGTTTACAAAAAGTTGATATGCACTAATTTATGTCAAGGTGCAACTACATACCAATTTGTATGAAACTCTGTACAGTAGTTCCTGAGGTACAGTTGCCACACATTTTTTTTTCACACACACACACACAGAGATAGACAGACAGACAGACAGACATTTTCTAAAAATGGTCAAATCGTGTTCTACAGCTCTCAAAACGTGTAAATCTATCAAAAACCCGAGGTCGAAAATTTTCCGAATCCAATACTTTCTTCTATTGAATATAGAAGAAAGTAAAAATACGGTAAAAATTAGTGTACGAAAATGACGGTAGCAGAAAATTAATTCCTCATCTATAATGTGGACTGGAAAAAAAGCGAAGACTTCGAGTTATTTTTGAGTCAGATTTTATAAAAAATAATCTGTAATAATTATTCTAATATAATAAGAATAAAGCTGTATATTCCATTTCATTTAATGAATTTGTGAAACAATTTTTACGTTACATAAAAAGATCAATTACCTCGAAACAAAAGGTGAGCTTAATGCATTGCAGCAAAAATAAGTTCTTAGGATATAAAGAATGAAGGACATACTTTTACACTTTAAAGAAAATTTATCACGCCCATATTTTCTTTTCTTTATTATGTTGTCATTTATCATAACTGATGCTAAAAGGCTTTGTTCTATGATATAAAAGGATTTATCATTTTTCTTTTTATTCATGGTAATCTTCAGGTACAATATTTCTATACTTGCTCTAAATCATTTTTCGAAATTGTCAACATATATCAGTATATAATTTTATTTGAAAACTTTTAAACTTGTGATATTCTATTCAAATCTAAATTTGTATATTACTCATAGAAAAATTCAATATTACTTTCTTAGCTAATAATGATAGTAATTAGGTAACAACGAATTTGCTAAATAGATGATGATTTCTTAAATATTTAATGTAATTAATTTTCTGAGTAAATAAATGTTATAAAATAGAACATGATATCAACTTGATATCATTTATAACATTTATTGTTGTATTAATCAAATGTAGATATTAGATCATTTTGCATATTTTTAACAAATTGCGGCACAGTTGCTAGTCTTATATAATAATTGTGCATGTGGATTTTTTATTTTATTTTTTAATATATAATATTTAAAATATGTTGCTATTATGACAATTAAACTTTATATATTATGTTTAAACAGTTTAAAAATTCGAAAATAACTGGAAAGGTTCATTTAAATATTCTATTATAAAACTGTTATTACTTGCCAATCTAAAAAAATATTATATTTGTATATATTATTTATGTATGTTTGTATTTGTGAAGTTATTATGTTTGATGTTAAGCAATATGTAAGATATTCGATATATGAATCATTTTTTGCCTTTATTTTTAATGAAAAAATATATTGGTTATTTATATGTTTTATAACTCGTTAGTGTGGTTCCAATTAAGATTTGAAATTGTATACAAGCTTTAAGGTAGGTATTTAAGGGAAATGGGTAATGTTTTCTGTAGAGTTGCAATAAAGAATTAATGTTTTCTATGCAATATTTCTAATATTACCTATCATAACACACTTTAGAAAGTAAACATAATACTATTTAATGAGTCTGAATTCTTTTATAAGTACTTGTAGAAATACTTTTAGTGCGATGTATATCAATTTTTAAAACAGAATATGCCACAAATTATCTCCAATATTATACATCTATCTAAAGACGTTATATCTGTACTGATAAGTATAAAGGATTTAAGTCCATATTCTTGATTTTTCAGGAGACGAGAAATAAAGTTAAACTAACTAAAAATAAATTAGAAGAATCGATTAGGAAAAAGGTATTTCGTTGGCTTTTACCCTTTATACCATTCAGCGACTGTCAACCTTCATTTAATAATGGGAATTAAATAATTTATACCATACATGAATGGTAAATTTCTGATTTGAAACTGTTTTTACCAATGGATTTTCTCAAAGATTAAATGACATAGACTTAAATCCTTTATACCAGGTTGTCCCTAAAGTTCTGCACCATACAAGCGTCGAAATAAAAAGCAATGGTATCAGAAACACAAAGTATTTTATTCAGCAAAATACAGGCCATTGTGATTCAGGACAGCTAGCCATCGTTGTGCCAAAAGTTCAATTTGGTGATGATACCAGGAGGCAGGTTTCGAATCGAAAAACTGTTGACAAGCGTGTTTCACCTCGTCATAGTCATTGAATTGTTTACCACAGAGGAAGTGCGTCATGGAACGAAACAAACCGTAGTCGGATGGGGCAACATCAGGGCTATAAGCAGGATGCGGAAGAACCTCCATGCAATCGAGTTCCGCGAGTTTCGCTTGCACTTTTCTGGAGCGATGAGCTGGTGCGTTGTCATGTTGCAGCAATACTCTCTTTCTGTTTGTCAGAGCGGGGTATTTCTGCACAAGTACAGCGTGAACACGCTCCAGTTGTTCGGCATAGAGGTCCCCTGTGACGGCACGGCCCTCAGGAACCAATTCGAAGTGAAGAATGCCATGGATATTCCACCAAACACACAGCATGACCTTTTTGCCGAATCTGTCTTGTTTCGCCTGGGCCTGGGTATCTTGACCTCGTTTTGCCCACTGTTTGCGATTGTCTGGATTGCGGAGAAACACCCACTTCTCATCCCCAGTAACGATGCGTTTCCAGAACCGATCATCCCTTGGGTTTTTCAAAAGTTCTTGACAGAGTTTCACTCTGTTCTCGGCCTGCAGTTGTGTCAGCTCATGTGGACTTTGTCTCGGTCGCTTATTACTGAAGTCCTGTTCAAGGAGCCTCCGGTGCACTGTATTTTTGGATACCCCTAACCTGTGGGCTATCACACGTGTGCTGGTTTGAGGTTCGGCCATGACAGCAGCTGCTACAGCGGTCCCAACATCCAATTTTGGCCGTCCACTTCGAGGCTGCTCTTCCAGGCTCAAATCGCCAGACGAAAAACGTTTGAACCACCGGGATGCTGTCGATCGATTGATCGTATCAGGTCCTTCAACTGCACAGATTTCCTCGCTAGCCGCTTTCGCACTTAGGCCTTTTTTCCATAGAAAACGAAGCACGGCACGTGTCGCGGTTTTTGAATCACACATCTTTCACGATTTCACACTACTACTACGGACGCTATTCTTCTCAATGAGCATACACACTATTCTATTACCTCTACCTGTTCACCTGGCGGCACTTTTTAGCGCATGCGCATCTTACTCTGTCGTCCGATCCACGTCGAAATCTGCATACCATTGATGGTGCAGAACTTTAGGGACAACCTGGTACCAATCGATATAGATTTTTTTTTCTGAGTCTGACTATGTACTTAACTCAAAATCGACATTTTTGGCCTTAAAATCCTTTATACTTATCAGTACAGATATATGAACTATATTACAAAACTTAAAACCCTCATAAGCAGGAAGACACAAAAAGGTTCTGGAAGGTGAATAGAGGTTTCTGATATGCATATTAATGGGTATAATAAAACAAAGTATAAAAATATTTAAGCAGAAAATTGTTTTGAAAAAAACTATGTATACGATAGATTATTCTTTTTTCTTTCTCTACACTAAATATGCCATATGTATGTTTTAAAGAATGTATTGTGAATTTATATATATATATTTCTGAAAAAAAAAATTGAAAACAGAAGAGTGTAAAAAGGTATTCTAAATGCATTCCAAAAATTTAAATTCACCGCACATATTTTCTACAGATGTATCGTATCTAACACATTTTCAACTTAAAAGTAAATATTATTTGCACGGAAAATCTGTAAAAACCGGAAATTCAACAAAAACTAAAATTTGTACATGCTTGAGAAAACTGATTTCTCGATTAAATATTTTATTTTTATATTAAACGAATGCTTAACTTATGAAAAATAACTGACATATGTTAAGGAATGTATATATATATTAATTTATAAATATATAAACATGCACAAACACATACACACGCACACAAATATATATATATATATATATATATATATATATAGCATTATTCACATATAAAATCTGCGATAATCAAAAATCCAGCTAATATTTACAACTGAGATTTAAAAATTATTTAGATAGCTTTTTAGACTAATGATTTAAGATATCTATATATATATATATACTATATATAACGGGGCACCAGAATCATAAATATTATAGAAGGCAATCTAATATTAGAACATACCTTGCATTAAATGCAACGTGGTTTACGTGGATTATAATATTGTACCGCAGACAAGTTTGCGAGTAGTATAAGAAATTGCTGCATTTAAGAAAGGGTTTGTAATTCGACTAAAGAGGCAGGATTCGGTGTTTGGGCCAAAACTTCAACTATATTGGCAGGAATAAGGTAATCATGGCCGTTCAGATAGTTAAGAAGATGCTAGCAGATCGAGAGAGTTAATAGAATGTGAAGGCAGAGTGATAATCTGATCCATGTTTACAGCTTTTGACTAACAATCCCACGATTGGAAATAGAGAGTGTACAATGACATCAAACAAGCAATTCAGCTAAATAAGACTAAGGTCACATTACGCCTTACTCTTCCTAATAGTAGTAACTGTCATAACCTGTGCAATCGCCAGATTGTTCCCCAATAGCTTACTGAAGGCAGCAAAAGTATACGATCACAAGCCAATAATTCCGATATCAAAAAAGTACACTTAATACTGCTTTGTTAAATAATTCCCTGTTGAATCATGTTCATTGACTAAGAACACGACTCGGCAACGATTTATTTAACAAAAGAATATTAAGTGTATATTTTTTACTCAGGGATTATTGCCATTGCTCGAATACTTTTGCTGCCGACTGTATCTTATAAACACAAATATACGACCGTCATTTGATTGTGACAACCTAATTAGGTAACTGGAACATGTACTGTCGCCGAATAGGTAGCGCTCATAACATTATATAACAGATTACAGTTCAAACTCCGGTTCAGGCAACTGTGTTCGTTACATTTCGTAAATCAACTGAACTCGTAAATTGTGGTATAAAGAAACTTAGTGTACAAAAAATACCGTAGAACGACATATAACCTACCCTTTCCCCTCCACTAGAGGACTTCCACAATCTCTACTAGTGAATAACCAGCGAATGACATCTAGAGGGACAGAAGAGGGCAACTAATTGTGAATGTTTTGTTTTCTGTTATAGCTCTATTGCCTGGATATAACATTCTATTTCTATGACACTTTAATCGTTTTGTTTTGAAATCATGCAAAAAAAAAAAAAAAAAAAAAAAAAAAAACTCTTCTAATTTTTGCTTTAAATTAGTGTAGAAACATGTAGCTGGTGTCGATCGATTAGCAGTAACGTGTAGTTTTTAACGGTATAGTTAAATTTTGCTTAGTGGGTTATTTACATATTAAAATTGGCATGAACTTCAATTCTTTCAGTAGCAACCGCTATTATTGAAAAAAAAAATGGTTATTTGGATTAAATCAGCCGAGAAATTGGTATATTTTGATTATTTCTCTCAATTCTTCACAGAGTTAAAATTTGTTAAAGTACGAGGATGCTAATGCTAAATGAATGTGACAAAGATTAATTCATATAATTCCCAAATAAATATTATATTCAAATTTCAATTTTGTATATAGTAGAATGAAATGATTGCATATATTAGAATGAAAAATTTATTCCATACATATTTTTGATTAAAAACGTTTTTTTGAATTATGAAAATTATTAATAAAATCATATTAAAAAAAAAAAATCATAAATTGAGACCTATGTTAATTTTTTCACGAACAGAACAGATATAGAATATGGGTTATCAAATTTACAGCTCATTCTTATCTTTTTTTTTTTTTTTTTTTTTTTTTTTTTTGTTACAGTGGTTTTTCAATTTTTATTGCTCTTAGGGGCCTATCACTTGTTATCATTTGTGTCATCTATAACTTTTCATACCCATGATTTTGAATAGTTATTCAAGTTTTGATGCAGACGCCATTTCTTAATTAGAATCACTTTAGTTTATTCATTATTTGAAATTGTCATACTTCTTCTCAGATTTTTGTCTAAATAGACACAATACTTTTCTGTGGGAGATTTCGATTTTTTTTTTTTTTTTTTTTTTTTTTTTTAAATATTAGGATAAACCCCTAATACATTTTTCTTTGTATCTCTATCAAGAATTATTGAAAGTATATAAACCATATCTTTTTCCGAACCGCCTTGATTTCAGAAAGTCGAATCTGGAGTCACAAATGGGTTTTATTTAAAAGAAAAAAAAAAAGAAGAAAAAATATATTTAAATTTTAGTATGCATACGACACTCTAAGCAAAGTTTAACTTTTGTATAAGTAACTAGACATCATTACCAATCGATTTGTCCAAACTGCATGTTTTTACGATAAGCTACGGTAAAATTTGTCTGGGGAAGGCGGTAGCGTTTATTCTATTTTATATATTTATTTATTTTTTATGACTGTACATATCATCAAATCGATTTTTATAACACCTGGTTAACAATTTTATGGGTCGCCATTTTTATGTTATGGGGTGTAAATGCCGTATAACAGGATTAAATGTGTACAAGTAGAGAAACAATAAATTTTATCCAATGTTAATGTATATATATATATATATATATATATATATATATATATATATATATATATTTATTTATTTATTTACTAGCAGGCTTTGCCCGCTTCGCTGGACATTAAACTTAAATGAGTTGTGAAAATGCCATATCTTTATTAATAACCTAAGTTCTCGCTGTGATTGGTAGAGGTTTTCTCGCTCCCAATGTGAGGAGTCTGGGTCCCCACTGTCTTCGCACAACTTACCCACTTCTTACTTCCCCACTCTCAGCTGGTGAGTTCGAAGTTTTGCAAAATCCCACTAATGTACATAATGCGTACACTTAATCAATATCCACACACCAAAATTCGCCATTCTAAGATAATTCAAAGCGAATTCAAACTTAAAAACATGTTTTTACACATGTTTATTGCCCTCCGACTCCGAGAAGGGGGGGGGGGGATTTCGAATTTCGTAAAATGCAGTTACAATAAGTGCCGGATGCATACAAACAATTTATGCACCAAATTTCGTGACCACAGAAGTCTTTAATAGACAATATTATAAATAAATAAATACAAAAAGCACAGCTTAAGTATTGGAACCCTTTGGTGACTTTAAATATTTTAAGCCATTTTTGCGATGAACTGAATTGGCTATCTCAATTGTGCAATTAAAGATCTTGGCTAGAAACGTCCGAGCTACTTCGGTGCCGAATTTCAAATTTTGCCAAAGGGATCCAATACTAAAGCTGTTCCATATCGAATCTGGGTTGAAAACGGAAAAAGGGTAAAATAAATTAGAAATATCAGACTTATATTTATAAATTTGATACCGAATGAAAGGGGCGATTTTGCTGAATCGAGGGGTGCAAACAGTTTTTCGATGCGACAATTAGGTTTTTAAAAAATATTTAAAGTATGAAATTTAAGTGGCAACGGAAAAACGGATAAAGGGAAAAATAAATTAGAAATATCAGACCTATCATTACAAATTCAGTACCAAATGAAAGAGGTGATTTTTCTGAATCCTGGGGTATAAACAGTTTTTCGATACGACAATTAGATTTTTTAAAATTAACTAAAGTATGAAACTTAGATGGCAACACTTCATTTCGATCTTTTCATAATTTGTAGTGCGAATCACGCGAATACAAAAGTCTTTAACTTAAAAATTTATTTTTATATTTTATTTTTCCATTCAAAGCATTTTAGTGAAAAAATATTTATGGCGCATGCGCAGGCGTTTTTTACCCACAATTTAAACACTAATCATAATTTTGAAATTTTCTATAGATATAATTTCAAGTTGGGTGAAGACCTAAGTCTTTGTCAAGCTCCGTTGAATTCCGTCCAGCCGTTCTCGAGTGATGCCCGGAGAAACGTGTTTTAGTCTTTTACCCCTAGGGGGGGAACGAAGGGGGGAATTTCTGAAAAGTTGATAGATATAATTTTAAGTTGGGTGAAGACCTAAATTCCTGCCAAGCGCCGTTGAATTCCGTCCAGCCGTTCTCGAGTGATGCCCGGAGAAACGTGTTTTAGTCTTTTACCCCTAGGGGGGGAACGAAGGGGGGAATTTCTGAAAAGTTGATAGATATAATTTTAAGTTGGGTGAAGACCTAAATTCCTGCCAAGCGCCGTTGAATTCCGTCCAGCCGTTCTCAAGTGATGCCCGGACAAAAAAAGCGACATTCGGACACGATGACACACACACACACACACACACAGGCAAAATTTTCTGAAGTCATTTTCGGCTTTCATGGGGTGTAAAACGAGAAGATATCGCAAAATTTTTTGATTCCGATAAATTTACAGACAAAACTCTGATTTTATTATTATAGATTTATACAGTTAATACACTGGAACTCTAATATTAGTAAACTGATATGCATAAACATCATTGTAAATTACCTTAACTGAAATAAAAGATTAATCATTGATAATCCTGATAAAATTAAAAGAAACTTAGAGATTCTTTCATATCGATGTTTATAATGAATATCAGATACACTTTTATGCACCTATATTATAGAAATATATTTAAAACTCATGAAATATATATATATATATATATATATATATACGTATTTTTTTACTGCGCATTGCCATATTGTTAAAATTCAAATGCTAATCAAATCACATTAAAATTATCTTCCCTTATATTTTAATACAGATGACGGTATAGTTTTTTTTTTTTTGTTGTTGTTGTTGGAATTCTGTTTGTATTCTAAAATAAAATAAGATGGTCTGTTATGGCTGTAGGAATTATTTGGCTATATTTATTGTTATTTGATCAATGAATTTTGCGCTGGATATTGCGAAAATCCCGCCCAACTTTTTATTTAATTCATTTTAATAAATTTATTCTGATATTAGCATTATACGTGATTTTAAGTTCTCGTAAAAGTATTCTGCAACCATGTGCATGTCTCAAGTAATCGGAAGCATTTTTGACAGTTTAATGCTTGTTTTTTTTTTTTTTTTTCGTGCATGTTTTAATTCAATTGAAGATTTAGTTTTTTATTTACATGTATGTTCGTTAAATGTTTTATTTGTTGTTAAAATTTCCAGAACCACACTAAAATATTCAGACGCACTAAGAACTAAACTTGAAAATTGTAATTAAGTTTTAGTTAAGCTTTTTTTTTTTTTTTTTTTTTTAACATTTTTCAACATTGCTTAAAAATAAGTATGAATTTCATTAAACTGTTTCTTTTGGTCTTTCTGTCTGTCCGATGTGCGATCATGTAGACAAAGTACAATGTACATTGTTAGTTAAATGATGAAACTAGTACGTACAGTTGAACAGTATTAATAACACAGGCCTACAAAAAAGAAATTGACAAAATTTGATTTGATGATTTTAGCTGATCCTTATGTTTTCCGATGTGCTGATATCGAAAATGCAGCCCATTATTCTCTATCACGTATAGATTTTTGTCACAGGGTGATTACCGACACAATTTCTTACATATACCATCCTAACAATAGGTTAGTTGGTTGATTTGTAAGGTTTTACGTCACATTAGTGTTGTGCTATTAAAACAACAGGTATCCATAATTAATTAATTATGGAAACATACTATATAACTTGCCATATATTTATCCTGGTGGAAGAGTAATGGAAGAAATTGTATAGGTAGGCATCCTGTATTGGTAAAACTGTATGTGATAGAGAAAAACGGGCTGCATTTCCGGCTTCAGCGCAACAAAAAACATAAAGACTAGCAAAATTATGAAATTAGAATTTTACATGTCGACCTGCGTAACCTATGCGAACCGCATAGGTTTTTTTTCTCAAACTGATATTTCAGTGAAAAAAGAAATGTGTAAAAAGGTATTTTTGCCTTATAGTGAGTATTTTCCACTTTATTTTTCCTTTTTTTGCACAACAAAGCAGTTTAACCTAGTGTGTTATGGATTTCACGAAGCATTCTTTTATTCTTATTTCATACAATAGCTCTATCTTCTAGTTAACACGCACAAAAATTTATTCAACAAAACCCCTCACATTTATAACAAACTTCTCACATTTTAAATTTACCTTTGTGACTTTCATCATGTTTAGTTGTACACCTAATCATCATGACAATCACAAATATAAATTTGCAACATTCTACGGGCATTTCTTTTTGATCTGTGCGAGATACGAAATCCGTTTTGCAATTCGGGATTACAAATTTCCTTATATTTTGTATATGGAAAGAAAAAGGAAAAGAAATTAGGTTACAAGTAAATTAGAAATAAGCAAGTAATAGCTATCATAAACAAATTCCTTTTTACTTTCCGAACACACGTATGTAAGGAAAGTCTTGTAATCATGTCAAAAATCCGAATTTGACCTTTTGATGTTTCTATACGTTTTGAGGTTCCCTGAGTCAGTTTTCACTATTTTTACATTGATGTATGTATGTATGTATGTGTGTGTGTATGTATGTATATGTGTGTATGAATATATGTGTGTATGTATGTGAGTGAACACGCTAGCATCTAAACGCTTTGCTCGAATGAGCTGAATGTTGGTACGTATGTTGTATGCATGTTATAGTTGTATTGTTAAATTTGTATACATGTTATAAGTCCCCGTAGCACGAACCCTATTGATTTTGGTGAATCTAGCACTTATAGTTTATTTTCAGGAACACGAAGAAAAATTCTTTATCATAATGGCCAAATTTTTGAAAGTATGATAGCATCTAAACGCCTTATTAAACTGAGCTAACAAAAAATACAGATATTTTACATCACAGTTCTACGAACTGTGTAGATTTTGGTGAAATTACCCGTTACAGTTTTTTACAGGGACACAACCAAAAATTCTTTATAATTATGGACTATGGGACCAAATTTTTAAAAGTGCGATAGCGGCTAAATGTCTTATTCAATTCAGCTGAAAACTTATACAAATATTATAGGTCTCAGTTGCACGAACTGTATGGAGTTTGGTGAATTTAGAACTTATAGTTTTTTTGCAGGGACACAAAGAAAAACTCTTTATCATTATGACCTACGGAACCAAATTTTTAAAAGTGCGATAGCGTCTAAACGCCTTAGTGAATTGAGCTGAAAATTTATATGAATATTTTAAGTTACTATTGCCCTAACTATAAGCATTTTGGTGAATCGAGCACTTAGAGGTTTTACAGGGACACAACGAAAAATTCTTTATCATTATGACCTATGGGCTCAAAGTTCAATTGCATTAAATTAAACATCGTGAACTATTTGGAGAAAAATACTCAAACACTCTATTATAATTTTCTCTTTTTTGTTTATTAACAAATCCTCTTACTTTACTTTATCTATAAAACCGTTAATTACACACAATGTTCGGAAAGTCGAGTGAATGAGTCACTCTGGATTTTTTTAATTATGTTTAATATTTAACATTTTAAACATAAATTTTAGTAGATCCAGTAAAAAATAGATAGTGATATCAATGTATCCTTAGATATAACTATGCATAAAATCGTCTAAATGTACAGCAGTGCCCACTATTGATCGACATGCACCCAAAACAATTAATTAGTTCTTATCCAACTAGAGCTTTTAATCGTTTAAGTGTGATATATACCCATTGGTATACATCATACGAAGATATATCTCATAAAGATATAGAGCATAATTGTCTCTATCATGAATTGCATACCATTAGCGTTTGGTAACGTGACTTTTTATTCTCCCCATAGGTTAAATTTCGCTTTTGGCACAGGATGATATTATACCGGAAGAAGCTATACATGTCAAAGAAGCTATTTCCTTCTTGTAACCAGGGGGAATTACAGCTTGGCTGCGCTATTGCTCAACAGATTACTTTTTTTTTTTTTTTTTCACACCACTCAAATACTTTACATTTTTTGTTTTTATGCGCTACAGAAGCAGATAATTGCAGAAGCAGCTATAGAAGCTGCCCCTTTTTTCATAGATGGAGTAAATTGTAGCACAGTAGGGTTTGGGTTTTATATCCCATTGCGTAATCAGCATTATTTTGAATCTCGTTCCAACGCTAGAGCATAAATATATGAATAAAGAGCGCATCCAATACTACAGTTCCTATTCGAAGGGTAACCAAGATTAAGGGCCCTCTTCACTCACCGCCGCCAGAAGCCGAAGCTAATGTTATTCTATGGGAAATTTTCTTTACAAATAACTTATTAACTAATACATATTTTTAAATTCTGTTTTCACATTCAGATAATTCCCAGCTTTTAAATTGACGGACCTTTTTAAAAAAATATATTTTTTAATATTTTATATCTTATTTTGAAGCTGCAAAATACGAATTTTCAATATGTCAAATTTTCTCATTTTCCAATTTCAAAATAAAATATTGAAAATTTAAAAAATACAATTTTAAAAAAGGTCCGTCAATTTAACAATTGGGAATTTTCTGAATGTGAAAACATAATTTAAAAATATGTATTAGTTAAAAAGCTATTTGCAAAAAAATTTCTCCATAGAATAACATTGGTTCGGGCTTCTCGCGATGGTAAGTGAAGAGGGCCATTAAGAATTATTTTCATTGGTCACGTGACGAGGGAAACAAACAGTTCCATCTACAATTGAATGACACAGCGAACGATATTTCCCACCCCTTTTCCGAAAGTGGATTGAGGGGATTCTTAAGTGAATATGAAAGTTAAACCTTGAAATTCACTTGTCAAGGGATTTTATATTGGTTACATATGCCGATAAAGGATGCTCTCTCTAGTGAAATATAATCGCTAGGGTTCCAACTAAATATAAATTTAAGTTTAACTTTGTCCATCAGTAACCTCTTTTTGGATCATTTTTCGCTTTAGGCTTAGCAGTGGATGTCACTAAGCGGGAAGTGTGTTGTGAGGAAGATTGGCTGAGTGTTTCATCAGCCATGAATAACAAGCAGCATGTCCCTTTACCACCCCCAGTTAACACGAGGACATGGACCTGCTTCCCCGGCCGTTCAGCTACAGTGTCCTCAAAATGTCGTACAATTCAGACACACGGAGGTTATCTAACAATTGTCGTACAGCATTCAGCACTTTGAAAATGTGTAAATCTACCGAAACCGGATATCAGATTCACTTTTAAAAATACATTACTTTATATATGTAAAAGAAAATAAGAAAGTATTATTTCTGCATAAACAACGTTTTCTATACCACCTACATTCTTGTGATAATGCAAATTTATTAGAGAGTTACGTGATAATAATGAAATACAGGATATCGTAAAGATATTATTTCTGGGACACAATATGAAATAAATGGAAAACACAATACGGCAGAATAGGGAATGAACTAACGAGATGTTAAAATAAGAGATAGAGAAAAAAATTCGTTAAATATATGTATATATAAATTCAAATTTAATGTATATTGTTAAAATATGGCTTTTATAAATTTCCTTTTTGTTTATTGTAGCAATAATCGATTCTTACACAGGAAATTGGGATTATAATAAAATTCGCATTTCTCTTATGATACGTTTACGATATTTAAATTTTTGATTACTTGATTAAGTATCATGTATTTGTTGATTTTCAACGAGGATTAACTTAATTGTTTAAAGGATATTCTGTAAACAAGATCACAAAATTCACAAAATTGGGATATAAACTGTTATAACATTAAGATATAAAATAACACTTAACAGGGATTTTCATAGTTTTAAATTTAAAATTTCAATCGCCGGATGCAATTATGATAACAAAAAATTAGACGACGGTGTTATATTAATATATATATATATAAATCATAATAATTATTTTCAGTGTAAATAATTCCGTTATGTGTAGTTCAAATAGAACCTTAAAAATAATAATAATAATAATTTTTTTCTCTTTTTATTATTACAAAATTTTAAATTACTAAAAAAAAAAAAATAAATAAATAAATAAAAAAAAGCACTGCATAAAAAATAAAAACCTAATATAATTATGTGAAAAAAAGTACTTTAAAGCAGACACTTTTTTAAAAGTCGTTTCTACTAAAAGAATTAAAAAAAAAAAAAAAAAATAGAGAGAGAGAAACTCTCTTCCGTACGTGTAAAAGTTACCGTTAAGTATAAATAAAAAATAAATATGTATGTGATGAAAAATATGATAAAATTATCTCCTTTTTATTTTTTTTAAACTCGACTTTTACATGAAGTTTTTATATCTCAATAAGGTTTTTTTTTTTTTTTTTTTTTTTTTTTTTTTTTTTTTAAGAATGTTTAGAATTCATGCAGTCATTTTTATTATCAAATACAAACTACGTATAAAGTTGTATTTTTCATACTAGGTCTATGTTTATAGAAAATATAAAAGAAAATTATACAAAATGTTCTTTAAACAAAAAAATAGTAAAACATTACATATTTTTTCGCATGAAAACTCTCATATGTTGAAAAAATTAAAATATATATATATATATATATATATATATATATATATATATATATGCTATAAAAAATAAGATTTATTACTATACTTTTTTAGCATAATTTGGAATTAGTCAAAACTTAAAATAAATAAATAAACAAATAAAGATACTACAAAACTAAAGTCTATCTTTACGTAAAATGCATATTTATATAATAAAAATAACATGAAAGATTGATCTTTTTAGTTTCAGAAAAACGGCATGACTTTATTTATTCATTTTATATTTTTATATATACAAAAATATTTTGACTATTTTCATTTAATAACATAAATAATGCACTGCCATGATAAATAATATATAAGTTTTCCTCAAATATATATATATATATATATATATATATATATATATATATATATATATATATATTTTTTTTTTTTTTTTTTTTTTTGTGCGTGTGTATGTCACTGAACTCCTCCTAAACGGCTGGACCGAGTTTAATGAAATATTTTGTGTGTCTTCAGATGGATTCGAGAATGGTTTAGATTTACAAATGAAAGTTGTAACTTAATTAGTTCTTTCTTAATTAATTTTTAACCAACTGTTTCAACAAATTTTCCACCTAGATGGCGTGAGTTGTACATAAACACGATGTCAGAATTTATTTAATGTTGAAATGAAAAATGAATTTTTAACCGTCTTACGAAGTGTTTAAAATATTTTTTCAAAGTTAATATTTTTAGAATCGTAACCGTATCTTACGAAGTGTTTCAAATATTTTTTCAAAGTTAAATTTTTTAGAATCGTAAACACGATGTCAGAATTTATTTAATGTTGAAATGAAAAATGAATTTTTAACCGTAAGTGTTTAAAATATTTTTTGAAAGTTAATATTTTTAGCCTGAGGATTAAAATGGTATATTCTTTTAAAAAATTCGTCAATATCCGACGAAGTTATTTTATGTTAAAATGAAAAATGAATTTTTAGGCCATTATTATTTGTGCAGATGGAAAATGTGCTAAAAGTTTTCCGAAAAATTTCACGATCACAAATGTTTACTGATATCCAATATATCGCCGAAGAAATCCCGATAATGGCGGACAATCTTATCATCTATGGCGGTCATCTATGTCAACAACATAGATATTGACATTGATAACAGTTGGGTGGTCCCATATTCGCCTCTGCTGAGCAAAACATTCAATGCTCATATTAATGTTCAGTTCTGCAGTTCAGTGAAGAGCATCAAATACATTTGCAAGTATGTGAATAAAGGCAGTGATATGGCTGTATTTCGAGTTGAAAATACCAATGTGAATGCTCCTCCGGTGAATAACAACGATGAAATAACACTTTACCAATTAGGCCGGTACGTCAGCTCCAATGAAGCTGTTTGGCGTATCTTTGGTTTCCCAATTCATGAACGGGATCCAGCAGTTCTTCATTTAGCCGTCCATCTTGAAAATGGCCAGCGCGTATATTTCACGAGCGAGTCCTAATTGAAATATTACATCAAGATGTAATTAGTGTTTGGAGAGTTTTGAAGTGTGCATAAAAAACTATACATTTTGCAAATTTAGTGCGGAATTGGACTATTATTTTATATAATTTTCTATCAAATTTACACGCGCGTTGATTAACAACCACCCTAACCTACAAACTTATTTGTGTAGCTAATTTATTATATTTTATTTATTTATTTTTTGAATGGAACACCTTTAATATTTCGAACCCTTTGGCAAAATTTGAAATTTGGCACCGAAGTAGCTCGGACGCTTCTCGCCAAGATCTTTAGTTCCACAATTGAGACAGCCATTTCAATTCATCGCAAAAATGGCTTAAAATATTTAAAGTCACCAAAGGGGTCCCATACTTTTGTGCGTGTGCATGTCACTGATATTTTATTTATTTAATTTTTGTATGGAAAATTTGGCACCGAGGCAGCTCGGACGCTTCTCGCCAAGATCTTTAGTTCCACAATTGAGATAGCCATTTCAATTCATCGCAAAAATGGCTTAAAATATTTAAAGTCACCAATGAGCTCCCATACTTTTGTGCGTGTGTGTGTCACTGATATTTTATTTATTTATTTTTTGTATGGAACACCTTTAGTATCGGATCCTTTTGGCAAAATTTGAAATTTGGCACCGAAGTAGCTCGGACGCTTCTCGCCAAGAACTTTAGTTCCACAATTCAGATAGCCATTTCAATTCATCGCAAAACTGCCTTAAAATATTTGAAGTCACCAAAGGGGTCCCAATTTGTGGCTTAGATTTAGAAAATCCGTGCTTTTCTCACGGCCAATTATATGTTGCGTGTTCTATTGTTGGAAAACCTTCGAATTTGTTTGTGTATATTCCTCAAGGATTAACCAAAAATATTGTACATCCAATAGCGATACGATAAATTAAGTTTTTGTAGATTAAAAAAATATACCTGTTATAAAATAAATTGAGTTTCAACTTTTTCACCTTTAATTAAAACGAATTTAAGTTTTTATTTAATACATAATAATTAATTTTTTATTTAATATTTCCCTACTTTTCACTTCGCTCATACTATACACATACTCACATGCATCGATTGATTGAATTGTGATAAATGTACATGTAATGATGTTAGATATTGTAATAACTTTTTGATAAAAATTTTCATCAAATCGGTCCAGATTGTTACAGCTTATTCAAAAGAGACGGAATTTTCATGTGAAATTCGTTGCTATCAGAGATTCTCTCATAAATTGAAATATTTGCCGTATGAAATAAAATTTTGTGCTGTTCGACATTCAGCGGAGGTTTTAAATAACAAGTAGCAAGTAGAAAGTACCAAGTAGCAAGAAGCAAGTAGCGAAAGTTTCAGTAATTATGTCTTTTACGTTATAATAGGAATTCACAGTCACCGTTCACAGCGCTCTATACCTGTTTCACTTATATACCACTTCTTTACACACGTACAATAAGTTAGTTATTTTTTTTCTAGCAAAATATTCTCTAGAAATAATTTATATGACAAAACAACGTTTGTCGGGTCAGCTAGTATATATATATATATATATATATATATATATATATATATATATCAGCGACGTCGCGTGAGTGACATTTCGGTCATCTCCATATGTATGGTTAGAAACAGTCTATTATCATGGAAAGTTCATTCATCTGATTGACTGTTGGAATGCCGTCATGCCTAAGTTGCTCTACAAAAAAGGCGAATCAACCAATAAGATAAATACATATTCCATACAAAGCATTGTTTCTAGCCACTCGCATAGAGATGACCAAAAACGATCCATAAAACAGCACACTGAAAATTGTAATGGATAAACAGAGTATGTAAAGAGATATATTTTTTAAATAGTGTTTTTACTTATGGTTTTGGTTATACTACGAATAGAGCTATAATATGTTACATATTAACTTATTATTATTATTTTTTTACTTTAAATATCATTTAATAAATAAAGTACAAAAAAAACCAGAACTATGTAGAAAAAAAAAAGGTAAGTTAAGTAATTAAGTTAATCTTTGAGATTATGACTGACAATTATTCCTCACAGTGGCACCCAACTGCGTTCGACCCCCCCCCCCCTCCCCGCTAGAGTATATTTTACCGGCTCAAATAATGTGCTTAACTTTTTTGAGGAACTTGAAGAGTATTTTGATGTATGTAAAACTGATATTGCTGATAGATTTAGTTAGCTAAAATACTCCTTAAAAGGAGAGACTAAAATATGGAATGAACTTGTCGCCTCTCATTCCTTGGGTTAAAACCCCACTTATGATGATTTAAAAGTAAAAATTATAAGCACCTTTTCTTCAAGTGCCGATAAAGAAAAAATATTGCAAGAACTTTATACGACTAAAACGTCATTTTTTGTTAAGCCGATAACCTTTCTTCTCCGTAAACTTCATTTAATTAAGCAATTGGAATTAAATTTATCCTTCTCTTCAATATTTGATTTTATTACCCCACTGTTCACAATTCAGATTCAATATATACTAGATTTAAAACCTATCGCATCTTATTATAGTCTGTTTCAAATGTTAGATAAATATCAGGCGCGCCATGCTATAAAACATGGAAGTAGCTCTAATCACCGGCAGGAAGCTGAAAATCTTCAAAATGAACAAAGAGAACACCCCCCCCCCCCAAATTGATACTTTTAACCGACCGCATGATTTAAACCAATCTGAAAATGTTGCACAGGATCCAACGAACTCTCATAGCACTCAAGTGCAATCTATATTTTTAAATTCAATTTATGTTCGTCCAGTAAACTTACCGCATTTAAATGTTCTTCTCCATGATGTAGTTATACCTACTTTTTGTGATACAGGAGCTGAACGAAGCTCTATATCTTATGAAACTTATACAAAATATTTTTCCTTTAAACCGTTAACTGCTACTCAGTATAATGCCATTACGGCCCAAGGCGAATCTTGTGTAAATCGCGGCGTGCTTTCTTTAAAAGTAAAGATAAACGAATTTGAAGTATTATGGCCGTTTTATGTAATTAAAAATTTACACTATACTTGCATTATAGGCCTAGATTTTATGAAAGAACAAAAGATCCGAATTAATTTTGCTAAAAACATTGTATGTGTCGCTAGTACTCAGGTGCAAGTTCAACTACGTGGACATTCTATCCTTTTAGAAGAAAACACTCATTTAAATACTTCTCAAAACTTTTCTCATTTGAACTCTCAATTAGCTTTCAATTTAAAGGAGAATAAGAGTCAATTAAACGTGACGGCTAAACCTTTCGCAAATAAATCAAATTTGTGTTTTGAACCTGTTAAGACAACAGACTTCTCTATTAGTTTAAATGCACTTCATAATAAGTTACATTTAAGTTCTAAAACTGTCAAGTCGGCAGAATCTGCTATTTTTAATGATAAATCATATTCAAATGATAAAACGGTCGAGTCCGGAAAGTTATCTCAATTAACAGGAAAATTTGTAGCAGAAAATGATATTCAACTTAATGTGGCTACTAAACCTTTCTCAAATAAATCAAATTCTTGTTTTCAATTTGTGCAGCCAACAGATTTAGTTATTAATTCAAATGAAAAGGATGTTAAATTCCATTCTGCTACTAAATCTTTCTACGTTAGGGCATTCCATTTATTTTCTAAAACTGTCAGTTGACAGATTCACATATTTTTTTCTGATAATGATATAATTGAAAATGCAATATTAAATAACTTTGCGTCTCAACATTTAGTACCTAATTTACATGAAAATGTCGTTAATGAAAGTAACAGATTAAAATACTACCACGTTAATTTTCAACCTGCTAACTTTAAACTTGAGCATACGCGTTCGGATGTTTTTACCCCAACCGTTTCTAGTAAGTGTGGTTTCGACAATATAATTCGAGACTAACTCTCTTCATGGGCCTTTGCACTTTTAACTAATGAGATTTTTTTATAGAGCCAGCTGAGCCTTCCTGTGGCACTCTAGATGTTAACAAGATACCAGGTTCGAACCCATCCCAGCAAAGTGCCTCTCCTATGCCTGACTCTATTCTGCAAACCGCCAGCCCTGATATTTCCTCGACAAGTGCACAGACCAGCCTGACTAAGCGATGTGATCCTACTGCTGTTGCAGCGGAAACCTCAATTCAGGAGATATCGTTCCTTATTTTTTTTTTCTTCAAATCTGTTTCTTTATCGGAGCTGTGCCAAAATGTGCGACATGTCTTGAAGCCTTTTGGATTTGTGAACATTTATTATGAAAGCAAAGGACTTTCTAAAGCTAAAAAATGTAAAATTCAAAATCAGTGCATGAACTTTCACATTGAAATTCACGTTTTCGCATCTATGTCGACAGTTTTGTTCTCTCTTAATCTATATTTTATGTACGTACGTTACGTTCTTTTACTTTTTAGCGATCACCTGCAGAGCTGGTAATATAAAATGTTTTTTCTTAGCCCTTTGTAGAAAATTTCCCCCCTTTTTCGTATTGCTATAAAAAATGTATTTGTATGTATAAAATGAATATTTGTCATTGTAAACTTTTGTATACGTACTAAACGTTTATCTGTATATATGCTTTAGAGTGGGGAAATGGTTTTTTTTTTGGCTATATGCATTTCGTGTTTAACACTAACATTAATAAAACTAACAGTTTAGTTTTTTCACTCATGCACTAGCTAGGTGGGAAATAATTATTGTATATGTACTATTTATACATCTTTTGAGACACTGTCTCGATTAATTGCCTACAAAATGTAGTTTAACTTCATTTATATTTTTGATACTGTAAGAAGCTTTTGCATTTTAGAATTATTTTTGACGAACTGTTTCTGATGTCAGCAACCTCTTAAACTGATGTCCACAGCCACTTCGTCTGATTTTAACCGAAGATGGAAAACCTAGTTTTGTTTCTGATGTCCCAAGTCGTAATCTACAATCGAAATTTACTTCTACTAGCCGGTGTATTTTGATGTCTGAAGCCAGTTAACCCTGTTCTTCGTTTAACAATCTCCTTATGCTGGTTTGATTCTACAATTCTTATCCAAGTCACTGCAAGGATTATTATTTTTTTCTTAAGTAAAGACTTTTTTGTGAAGCATCAAAGTTTTACTACTAAACTTTGTTACTGAATGGCGCATTTATGTAAAGCGACCCACCTGTACAAAAATAATTTTGAAATCAAGATTTTGCCTTTCTGGGTTGACAGAAATATGTTTCTTAATCACTTATATATTTGTTGCGCTAACCTATTTGTTGAGGCATTTTTTTTTTTTTTTTTTTTTGTTTCGGGGTTTTCTGCTGTAAAGGGTCCCCAATTTAATTAAAAATTTAAATTTCTTTTTTCGGGGTTTGTCAGTTTTTTCCCTTACGGATTTTCTTTTTTACTCGCCATTGTATTTTAATCTGTAAGCAGTTCATTGCTTAGTAAATTAAACTTTCCCCCTTTTTTCTACCTTATTCTAGTATTTAGTTTTAGAATTTTAAGTGACGGCTGCACTCACACTTACGAAATATGAGATTCGTTTTATGTAGACATAAGGTGTTTAAAATTACTCGGTAAAACCCGTTGGGGATTTTCCCGACTAATTTCTTTTTTTTTCTTGGAGGGGGACTGTGAGGTTGAGACTATAGAAGGTCGGTCACCACAGTCTGTTTGAAGTTAAGCTGGATCCAGCAAAGTATAAAGTTGGGATGGTTAAATCGCTTCGATGCCAGTGACTCGGCGAAAGTTTAGGTCGGATTAGTTTTGTGTCGGCATGGTGCTGCAATGAAGGAATTAGTCTGTGAGAAGTAGATGAATTGGAAGTGATTTTAAAAGTATTGTTTGAAATGAAGAGAAAGGAAGCTGGTAGAAAGTAGTATAAGATGAAGATGGTTTTCGTAAAAAGTGTGTGTCTGAATAGGAGAGTAGGAGAGTGGTGTTGATGAGAATAGTTCTTATGCGAGTGTTTAGTGATGGTAGAGATTTGTAGCGTTGCAAAGAGATTAAGATCTGAGTAAAGAATTTGTTGCGTCAAAGGAATCCTGCCGACGGTTCTTTCGCCAGAATAGCTCAGTGGTCGACAGAGAGCAATCGTCGACAAGATCGGTATTGGTGAGCTTTAATTTACATTTATTTTATGCTTTGTTGAAGTTATCCCCTGAAGTTGTTTAAGAGTTAAAACTGAGTTAGCCCAACACCCGCCTTGAAATTGATCATTAATAAACTTTGTTAGTTTGTATTCAACTTTGTCTCATGCTCTTATTTACTACTTAAGTTAAGTAATTAAGTTAATCTTTAAGATTATGGCTGACACTTATTCCTCACAAAGTTTATTACCTTTTTAATTCATAAATTTTGTTAATAATTTTTTCTCAATCTTATTACATACTTTGGAAATAAAACTATGAATGCAAATTTAGCAAATTCCTGATAATTTTATGCAAACAGAGATATGTATTAACTTTGAATAACCTGACTTCAAACCAGATTTTATCAAATGCATTTTGGTTATTATTTTTTAAGTATTATTATTGTATTAGTTATTATTTAGTATTATTTAGTATTATTTAGTATTACATTAATATTTATTTCGTTTCTTTTTACCAGGTCCTTTAAAGTAGAGTTTTTTATTAAATGGGTAATAATAATAATTTCGAAATAAGAAAACAATTCGTTTAAAAAGCTCACTTTAAAATTCAGTTATAAAATTAACAGCATTAAAAAATAAATAAGAAATTTCCCACACTAATATTCGGGTAATAGTATGTTTAGAGTTATTTTATATACAGTGCCGGCAAAAAAAAAAAAAAAAAAAAAAAAAAATCTTTACGTTTGAGCGACAAAGAATACTTTACATGTCAGTTGCCGTTCCCTTCATAAAAATGTATTGAACTCCAGTGATGACAAGGCGTGTTAGTCGACCACAGACGACATTGTCCTTAACACTTTCCTTAACACATTTTACTTACACTCAATTCACCTCGTGGACTTTTAAAGTTAGGCTGTACGCTCTTTGCTCTCGCTAGCCAGTATTTCGTTCATTTGTTAAATGTTTGATAACCTACAGCAGTATTCCCACTCCACACAATGGGTCGGATTAAACATAAAATGGAAGAAAAATCTCATGCCTTGACTCTACTAGAGAAAGGAATCTCTGTGATTGATGTAGCCAGAGATCTGGCAGATCGTTCTGAATGTAGCCAGTTTTAGCCATCTGGCATATGTAACTAGAGATCCATGCCTAAACGGCTGCATTCGGCAATAAAACGTAAAGAAGAGATGACAAAATAGTGATCGACTAACGCCACGTGTCATCACTATGCTTCGACACATTTTTATGACGGGAACGGTAACTGACTTGTAAAGCTTTTTTTGCTGCTCATTTGTAAAGATTTTTTTTTTTTTTTTCCGGCACTGTAATGCAGCATGAATTAAATGAAAGGGACAAAAATATTATTTATCTTTTTTATTGACAGGTAAATTGTTGTTATTAGTAATAATACACTCAGAGATTTGAAGTTTTGTATACTGAAATAATAAAATCTTTATATTTGATCAAAACAATTAAATTTGGTGCAATATTTTCTAAACAATTACACAAGTGGAAATGCATTTTTAGTTATACATTATGACTAATTAACTATAATTACTTATCACAGAAACTAAATTTCCACTTCTATATTCAAAACTCTTTCATTTAAGACAAATTAAAATAAAGTAATTTTCTCTCATAGATTTAACAAAAAAAAAATTAATCTTGAATATTAAATGCAATGTGAAGTAATTGCAAGAACATTTTGACATAGTTTTAATTTGAACTGTGAAAAAGCTTTTTTTGTTTTGTATTTTGACTAATTAACAGTGATTGTGTGCCACAAAAACTAGATTCCCACACCTATATACAAAAGACTTTCTTTTAAAACCAGATAAGAAAAATTAGTTTCCTGTCATAGATTTACGAAAGAAAGAGTCTTGCATATTAAATGTAGTATGAAGTGTGATACGTGTAACAATATTTTAACATAGTTTTAATTTGACCTTTTAAAAAGACTTCCTTTGTTATATATTATGACTAATTAACAGTGATTGTGTGTCACAAAAATTAAATTTCCACATATAAATGTAAAGCTCTTTTATTTAACATCAATTAAGGCTAAAGTCGTTTGTTCTTATCGATTGAACGAAAAAGAGGCTTGCCTATTAAACATAGTGCATGTAAAAATTTGGAAGTGTAACGACATTTTAACATAGCTTGAATTTTACCTTAAGCATTTTCTGTTATATATTATGACTAGTTAACGATGATTGCGTTCCACAAAATCTAAATTTCTACATCGTTCTCCGAACTATATTATATATAGTCTGCTTCTATATTAAATACTGTCATACTATATTAAATATAGTCTGAAGTGGGGTTTTGAAGCGCTTAACAGCATTTTGACCTAATTTTGCTCAGTTTCTATTAAAACTACATTTCTGAAAAAATTTTTTACACATAAACATTAATTATTTATCTTTTTAAAAATACGAATTTTTTTAATTTAATAGAGATCCGTTTAACCCTTTGCGGCGCAAGGTAATTCGGATCATTTAGATTACATTGCCACCGGAATTCTCGGTAAAAATTAAAATGAAATAAATTTTAAATTTTAAGTTAAAAAAAAAAAAAAAAAAAAAGCGGCCTTTACTGCTGCATTATAAACGTGAATTTTTTCATCTGGAGCTTAATTATTGCGTCCTCGCAGCGAGGACAGTGCGCCAAAAACAGTTAAAGAAAAAAATTGTGATTTCACTTTCATTAAAGTTTAGGGAAAATGTAATCTCGGTCTATTAAGCCAATATACAGAAAATCAATAGATATGGAAGTCAAATTTCCATAAAGTAAAAACCTTCATAAGTTTGGAAGAATTTTAATTTAAAAAATATTTATTGGATGACAGATATATCTAATGTTAGTCGAAAACAATGTTTTTAACGATGGCTGTATCTCAACATCTATTAAATATTTTAGTTTTTGAACCATGTACACTCAATGGTATAAACATTTGCGCACCAAGAAAAAGTTGTTAGAACGAAACAAAATTTTATAAATATGCGTGTAAAGTTGATATAAATAAATGATTACAAATCAAAGCAAAATTACCTTTAATTACAGGGAAAATTACAAAAGAATGGAGATTTTAGTACTCTCTTGCGTGAATGCACGATGCGATACGGGCGGGCATTGAGCCATACAAGCCTCGTGTGATGTCCTGCGACATCTCGTTCCCCATATGTCGTAAACGCATCTCCAATTCGTCCAAATACGTAGGCTGCCCAACTTGCCGTCCAAAATTTTGTGGTTGAACTGAAATTTTACATACAAAAGAATGCAACCGATTTGCCTATTTCCAAAGTTTTAGAAAATCGAAACCATAACCGATAACTCATAAATATCATTTATCAATTTCAAGCTATATTGAAATAATAACAAAAATTCAAATATTCTATTAGGTTATAATTATATTTCTAAATTAAAGCGCTCAGATATGTTACTATACACTCTAAAACATAGATTTAAAGAAAAAAAAGAAAAAAAAAATCGTTAAAAATATATTTTTAAAAATAATAGCAAAACAAACAAAATTATGATTAAGTTAAGAGAAATAAATATATTTTTTTAACTAATGTTTCGAAACAGAAATAACTCCTTGGATGAATAAAAAATACAAGTTTTACTCATTATTTAGATAAATAGATGCAATTTTCCTTTCTATTTCCTTTTTTATCTTTTTTCAGACAGCGTAAAACCTATGCAATTTATTCAATTATCAGATACATTAAAGTAATAAAAATAGTTGATATCGTCACAACCAATAATTCACTTACGTAACTGTTTATCTTTTGCTAGGCTTCATCAAATGCATCGACGATAGTATTATTGAAATTATTATTATTAATTGTTATTTTTACGCTTCGGATAGTAAATGATGTTTTTTTTTTCTAAGTTACAGAAAATAAAAATATAATAACACGCATCATAGCTCTCTTAATATCTTAATCTCGAGTTTTATAAATAAATATTATTCTGGAAAGAACGTAAACAGTTGAAAAGTATTTTAAATCGAAAATTTGGAAAAGGATTTTAATAAAAAATACCAGAATTTATAAATGTATGCATTTTATATGCTAGATAAATAAAAATTATATAGGAAAACAGATATTACATAAAAAAATACTAATATGCATACTAAAATAGTTTATTCAAATTTACCGGGAAATTAAATTCAGATTTCAGAATATTACAATTAAAATGAAGAAGAAAAAAAAAAAGACTTTTAAAAGAGACTTTTAAAAAAGACTTTTAAAAGACTTTAAAAAAAGACGAGAATTTTCTGTCAACTTCTTAACCAATCAAGTTAGAGCTTAGATGTTCGAGGTACTAAGTATTTTTTCTCCAAGGTTGTCAAAAAAGTCACTAAGGACCGAAAAAGTCTCCAAATTTGGCGCCAAGCCCATTATCTGCCTTGGTAAAACATTTTATCGGTCTTTTAAAAGAAAATGAGCTATTTTAACACGAAAAGAAGCTAGAAATGCAGAAAGTTACCATTTTATAACTTGACTAAGCCTCTCTGAATGAATTTACATAAAAATATGTACTATTATTTAAAAATTCGAACCATTGCTCTCCTGCGAAAGACTGCACGCATAGGGCAGTGTAATCCCTGGCCAAGAGGGCAAAACTAAATGAACTAGACAATCTAGAATACAAAAACTAAGTTGCTTATAATAATAAAATAACAATACTTATTGCAAAATTAAATAATTGAATTATTTACAGAATTTGAAATAAGAACATATATTTATATTACACCTATACAAATTTAAGCATATGCAAATATTTACATTACACTTATAAAATTAAAACGTATACAAATATTTACATTACATCTCTACAAATCTTAAAATATCATTAGCTGTGGTATGTAGCAAGCCTGTCGTAATGTAAACCTTCGGTTTCGATGAAGGTGTTTTAGTAATTCTTACAACGACGTCATTCAGTCTTTTTGGGACTGTATAGAGACCGTCCCTATTACACTGTAGTTTGGTAAATGTATTTTGCGTCGAGCAGGGTTCCTCAAACAAACCCCTTTTTCTCCTTCTACAGTCGACAGCAAAAGTATCCGAGTACTAGCAATAATCTCTGTCTACAAAATGTACACTTAATACTGCTTTGTTAAATAAGTTCTTGTCGAGTCATGTTCTTAGTCAGTCAAAGAACACGATTCGACAAGGATTTATTTAATAAAATAGTATTAAGTGTGTTTTTCTTGACATCGAAATTATTGGCTAGAGCTCAGATACTTTTGCCGCCGACAGTATGAATTCGTGATGTGAAGACTTCGGTTCATACCTCGTTTTCATTCTCTCCGTTGCCATGTGAATCCACTCTGGGCAAAGTTGTAAACGCTTTCAAACCGGGCCTAGAGATCTTGGAAGTACTCTTCTGGCGATTCAAACAATCGCTTTTACAAATTTATCTTTACATATAATAAAAGAAGATGTGTGTGTGTGTGTCTGTATGGAGTGAAAGTTTGTCGCTTTGTAGGCAAAAGGCTGATTGCAGAACTACAGAGTTTTGTATAGAAGCCCATTTTGAACTATCCTCAGTGCAAATAGAAGTGTCTTTATTTCATACCAATTTAAACACAAAAATTTAGACTGAAATACCAATTTAGACACAAAATTATCTGAAACACATAAGGACACAAATTTTCAAACACTACATGCGTCTGATATTAAGACACATATATGTCTTTATAAAAAATCGACTAAGTTAAGTGTTTGAATAATAAAGATATGTCTGAAATTCAGACACTTACAGTTTTGACACTTGAAAATTAAGACATTTTACAATTCAGACACCTAGAAATTCAGACATGTTACAGTTCAGACACTTAGAATATCAAACACTTGTATTCATTTAGCAAATTTTTTACAGGGATTCTATAATATGTATACGGTCTTTAAGTCTCTTTTCACATACGCTTCATTTAATAATGTTTTTTAGAATCTATTTAGACCTATCTTAATCTATTTAGACCTATTAAGCTTTATGAAATTCAATTTGCAAAGAAAAATAAATCGAATTTGTAAAGGAGCAATTGTGTACGATTTGTACGCGGATGCTTCTTAATTTTTTAATTTGATAAA